>PVHP010015286.1:25000-37687 GCA_004024765.1 Zapus hudsonius
ACATTTGAAGAGAGACTTATGGAATTTGAGCTAATCATACTTATCGCTCTGTAGTAGAAAGAATAAGAAGGTGAATTTCCCAACTGTGACAGGTCTAAAAATGCTGAAAAGTTTTGGTCATGCTGCAAAGTTTAAACTAAGTATTCAATTAAATGACACAAAATATGAACATGTAAAGGGGATAACATCTCAGCTTATTATTTTCAATTGCTTTTATGCATTATTTTAATTTATACTAATACTAAGGACTTTTTTTTGCTCTGATGATAATTTTAGCTTTCTATGATTTTTAGATTGTTGCTTTAAAAGTAATTTAAGGTAAGACAATCTTTGAACATTAGTTATAAAATTGTGTACAAAATTTGAATGATATACATTTGAGAACTCTATTTAGAAAATGCCATGGGTGGGAGCTGGAGAGATGGCTCATCAGTTAATGTGCTTGCCTACAAAGCCTAATGACTCTGGTTCCATTCCCAGTACCCACGTAAAGCCAGATACATAAAGTGGCACATGTTTCTGGAGTTCATTTGCAGCAGCTGGAGCCTCTGGTGAGCCTATTCACTGTGTCTTTCTCTTCTCTCTCTCTCCCTCTCTCCCTCTCTCTCTGCTAACAAATAAATAAATAAAAAAAATTTAAATGTACAAAATATACATCATACAAGACAAAAGGCTGTTCTCTAAATGTTCATAGTTCATGAACTCTGTGATTCTTTGAAGCTTTTTGGTTACTATAATTCTCTCCATATATAGACTTGTGTCGTGGAATCATTTTTATTACATACACCTGAGATATGCAAGCAAAATTCACTCACACAGATTCTTGTAGCACCAACAAATCAACCAATCAAGTTTCTTGTGGCCAGCACAAGGTGAATTTCCCTGGAATGTGATTTCCATTCCATTTATCAACACTGATCACTGCTAAAGTGTTTCTAAGATTCAGTAGTCTGAATAGTTTAATGACGTTCATTGAAAAATGCCATTTTTTAAAATGGAATAAACATCAAGATCCAAGATAGTTGTATTTTTTCCTTCAGAAACTGTTATTCTTAAGTGAATGTCTATAATGATTCATACAGGCAATTTCGAATAAAATGACCATGCAGTGAGACTGAATGGAAAGTAGACCCTATCATAGCTTAACTACATGGTGTTTAGTCTTCCAAAAATTTACTCTTACAATCAGTGTGAACTCAAAAGATAGTCGCTGTTAAAAAATAGTATAACCAAAGGCATGGTTAGATAACAGGTAGCTTTCCAGAAGTCAATATCCACTTAGTATCCACTCAAAGACAGAAGTAAGATCATTCACTGTGAAAAAGAGATCTGTTAGGAAAAAGAAAACATGTTGGGTAAACTCTGAAAAACAATAGAAGTAGCTAACATTTGGAGCAATGAAAAATGAGGTAGAAAATCATTTTTGATTATAGAAAAAATAAAAATAACGTGAATGTGAGGATAATTTTCATTTTCTGTGGAAAGAAAGGACTAATCAACCCCAGTGGTAAGCCTCCCTGGCCTTTCATTTTGCTGGGTTTGTCATAGTTATAAGTAGCACTTACAAGACTACTCGAGGGCTCCATTTCCCCACTTTTTGACTCTAGGAAAATGAATTGTAGAGGCTATAATTCATTTACTTAAGGCCACATGGCTTATTAACTAGAAAATTTTAGATTCACTTTGAGAGAAACTGATGCCAATGTCGTTTTCTTAATCTATAAAATACCCTGGAGTGGTATCTGCAGTTTTTAATGATCATATAGTGATCTACATATTTAAAATGTTGGAACTAATTACTGAAGGGAAAAAATTCTGAGTCAAAGAAAGATTAGTTTGAATCCCAATTCTGCCTCTTGCTAGCAGGATGTATTCAGCAAGTTTATTAATTTATATCTTCTGTTTCCTGATATATTGATTAAAACCCAGCTACACACATTACTCTCAATCTGTTGAAGGAATGGTGAATGATCACTTTCAGATTTCACAAAGAGAGTAGGTATAATTGTTGCAGCTGTAAAAATAGTATCCCACATACACATGTAAAATAGCTGTACAGACCATGTGTGCATGTGACCCCCGCACTGGGGTGGGAGAGGAGTATCCTTGAGGCTCACAGTTCAGCCAGTCTAAACCAAAAATGGGGATCATCAGGCTCATGAGATACCCTGTCTCTGGGAGAAAAAAAGTGGAGCAATGTTAGAAGAACAGTCAAGGTTTGCTTCTGGCCTCCACATGCATGCACATAAGGCAAACACATCTTCACAAATATGCATACACTACATGGACATATACACATGACATATTAAAGACACATATACATACCAGACTCAAAAATATGTTTCAGAGCATGAAAGAAATAGAGTAAAAATATATCTGATAAGAATTTAGGAAATTCTGGCTAAGGACTAGAACTTTACCCTTCTTACTTACTTATAGCTATATTTTATAATAAAATATTTCTATTTTGACTTGGTTGTAAAGTTTTATTTTAAAATTTATTTATTTTATTATTTATTTTATTCTTAAATTGTGAGTGATTTAGGATTTAACTATGATTTTTGAAAAAAATTATGGAAAACAAAGTAAATGAAAATTATTACAAGAACGAAGCTGCAAAGTGTCTGTAAAAATCTCTTCTTGTTTCAATACATTAGGAATTTTTCATACATATCCTAAATATTAGTCAGTGATGCGCAAATTCATTACAACAGAATCATTAAACTACATATATAATGTGACTTACTGTACTTCTGTCCTGTGTCCTGTTTCTGTTTTCTGAGGTAGAAGTAGCCTTATTTTATCTCACAACTAAGAAAAAATTTAGGCCATTGTATGATCTGAGTAGGCCAAGAAATTTGCACATCATACTCTACTTTTTAAATTATAATTCTGTCAAAGTTAAATCCAATATCTCATACCCAAATGAATTTCTGTGAATTTATGTATAGAAAATTAATTTTTTAATTGGAAAGTTCTGTTTAGGTCATAGTAATATTGAAGAATCTAACAAATGATTTTCAGAAGGTTAAACACCATAGCATTATTGAAATGAAGTGAAATTTTTTGTAGATGAAGAATTTTTCTAATATAATATTAATTGACTTGGTGTTGAATTCTGCCAGTGGAAATTGATACACTTTATTTATTACAACTTTTTTCTAAACTTAATTTTGGTATATATCTTTGTCAAGATTGTTTCATTCGTATGTATTATATATATAAAATCATTAAGCATATGTTATGTATATAATGCACAATAATACACACAAATATACAGTCATTTCTTAGAGAAAAAATATATGCAATTATTTCCCAAGCACAGTTACCTAACCATGGTGTAAATAAGTTAAAGCAGTATGTTAAGAACTGTCTGTAATCTGCTTGTGCCTCAATCTCAAAGATCAGCTGGGACAAAAGAGGCATTTTCCAAACACTAGGATGTCTAACTGGTCACAACAAAAGGTCAAGTTGAGAATTTTCACAATAAGCCTAGTTCTGGAACCCTCATCTCTGGCACTTGATGCTTAACATGTTTTTTTTTTCAAGGATTCCTTAGCTTAATCACCAGAAGTTAAATTAAACAAAATAGGCAAAGCTGACATTAACAGGAGCAGAGCCTACAAACATGTAAGAGAGGTATTATGAAAGCAGTGGCCCAAATCCAGCTAAATTTAGTTGTTCCGATGACTCGCTGTTAGGAAAGGTTAACCTATTCTGTTTTTTAAAATAGCACCTTTTGAATAGCTGGCCCAGGGTGAAGTTGACCTGGTATCACCCATTAATGACATAGTTTTTATTTAAGCAGTTTTTATTCTTGTGATTTGCCCACTTTTTGAAAAACACAGGAAATACTCTGACATTATACTTTTATCCCCTACAACTTTGTCCACAAAATCTCCAACATTTCTAAGCTCTGCCAGGGGGGAGTGAGACTTAGGGGGCTTTGAGAATGGGTGGATACTGTTGAGTCTGCTGACTTGCTTTCCTCGGGGCTTTGAAATGTTAAGAAGCCAAGGCTGCCCTCTCTCTATAGTCACGGGTTGGCCTGAACAATTGCTTCATGTCCATTGCTACAGAGGACATTTCTAGAACCCCTCCAAGGTTTTCCATGGATTACATTGACTGGGCTTTATAAGACAATGACCACTTTTTTTTTCATCTCTGTTTTCATAGCTAAGCACATGACTGCAGTCTCCCCATTGGTAGAGCAGCCCGAAGAGGTGTCTAATTTACAGCAGCATGTATGAATCCACCTGCCTTTCAGTTCTTTTAAAAAAATTCTTTTATTTGAGAGACTGAGAGAGGGGGGGGGCACACAGGGCCTCCAGCCACTGCAAGGAACTCCAGACACATGTGCCACCTTGTGCATTTGACTTTATGTGGGTACTGGGGAATCGAACTCAGGTCCTTATGCTTTTCAGGCAAAGGCATTTCCCCCATGCCATCTCTCCAGCCCCCATCATTACTTTAGCTGTGAGCCCTCATACTTGTCTTATTCTTTCTCTCGGTCCTCCCTTTCCTGATGAGTAAGTATTTCTCCTCTTCCTGATAGTTCTCTTTCTGATAGTGAGGATTCAAACACTAGCTTCCCAGGTCTCTCTTTGCATCTTCTATCATGGTTAATCTTCTTTGTCAAGTTCAGTAGATCTAGAGTCACTGTGGAAACACAACTCAGCACATGTCTATGAATGAGTTTCTAGAAAGGTTTAACTAAGGAAGGAAGACCCACACTGAACGTGGGGTGTCCTTGTCCCACAAACTGGAGCTTGAACTGAATAAAAAGTATAACACTCAGATGCACCAACGTTTATCTTTCTTTGCCTCTTAAATAAAGACGCCGTGACCAGCCTCTCACACTCCCGTCTCCACAGCTCTAGCTAAGTTTGCCACCATGAGAGACTAATAGTCAAACTGTGCTTCAAAATAAATCCTTTCTACCTTAAGTTGTATCTGCCAGGCATGTGGTCACAGAAACACTAGGGGCAGGGGTGCATCTCTGGGGTAGAGGGCATGTCTAGTATGTGCAAGGCCCTGGGTTCAATACCTACCACCAGACAAAAGTAAATAATGTATCCGTTATCCCTCAAATTCTTAATCTGTGTTGTCTAGCAGTGTCTTTCATTTTATATTGTTTTTGATCTTCAAGTTTTAAGTGAAATTAGCCTTTACCAATGTACAGTGAATGAATACACTTAAGTAATTTCAGGAGGAAGAAAAAACAGTCATTATGTATTTGAAGGAATGTGCAGTGGCTTTTATATTACATCCAGAGCCATGGAAAAAGGACCCGTCTCTTCACCTAGAGAACATTATCCATATGGGTAGTGTGCTGATTTGATTGTCTAATTAGAACGATAGCCTAATGTGCTAGAAATCTGGACCCATTTCTCACTGATCTCTTCGGCATTTCTGTGTTTTACCAATATGATAATTCTGCCCATATGACCATCTAAATCTGCAAAAGTTTGCTCCTTATTACTTTACAAATATCTAGGGCTATTAGAAAAACTACTACAATTCAAAATACTAACCAATAACTTTTATCTAGCCTACTGTCCTTCAGTTCCTATATTCAGGCTTTAAAAAAATTAAATGATTTCACCAATTAGTTTATTTAAAAAAGACTTCTTAAAACATTCTTTTAACCTGAGCATGGTGGCGTAAGCCTTTAATACCAGCAATCAGGATGTAGAGGTATGAGGATCACTGTGAGTTTAAGGCCACCCTGAGACTACATAGGGAATTCCAGGTCAGACTGTGCTAGAGTGAGACCCTACCTCAAACACACACACACACACACACACACACACACACACACACACACACACCACCACCACCAACAACAACAACAACAACAACAACAAAAATAACAAAAATACCCAAAACACTCTTAGGGGCTGGACTCAGCTGTTAAAAATGCTTGTTTGAAAAGCTTGATTTTCCAAGTTCAGATTCACAAAGTGGCACATGCATCTGGAGTTCATTTGCAGTGGCAGGAGGCACCCTCTCTCTTCTTACAAATAAATAAATATTTTAAAAATATTTTAGGGCTGGAGAGATGGCTTAGCGGTTGGGGCACTTGCTTCCAGTGCCTGGGGCCCCCAGTTCAATTCCCCAGGTCCCACATGGGCCGGACCCACAGGGTGGTGGCCCTGGTTCTCTCTCTCTCTCTCTCTCTCTCTCTCTCTCTCTCTCTCTCTCTCTGCTTGAAAATGAATAAGTAAAATATATTAAAAATATTTTAACATAGGTGTGGTGGTGCATGCCTTAAATCCCAGTAGGGGGCTGTATTGCTGTGAGCTTGAAGCGAGATTGGGGTTACCAAGTGAGTTGCAAGTCAGCCTGGGCTAGGCTAGAGTGAGACCCTTACCTTGAAAAAATTCCAAAACAAAAAATACACTTTTTTAGTTGCTCTTGCTTTTGGAGAAGTTACATCATGTCAGGTATTCTGTTAACACTTCATATAATCACATGGAATTTTATGTTAATCCTATTGCTCTTTTTATTGATTTTCTATCTTCTTAGGCATAAGGCGACTAAGAATGAAGTGATTATATATATTGTGTCAACTTAGAAAAGTCACAGAACAAATGGCAAACCTGTAACTGAAGAATGTTTTGGCATTAGGCAATCATGGACATGGCTTCAGCTTTGCTGATTCGACTTTGTCAGTGTAAACTCAGGTTAAGAGCCAGACCAATGAATATCAGGCTTGGAAAATGAGGAGGCCACTCTACCTTTCCTGGGGTATATGAAAGATCAGATACAAAACTAGCCCTGAAATTCATGAGGAATATGATTTCCACAAGATTACACCTTTCTTCAAATGCCCTATGTTGGCTTAGCTGTAAGACCTCAGAAGTCATTTTTTGTTGTTGTTTTGTTTATTTGTTTTTTGTTTCTGGGGTCACCTAACTTGTAAAGTCTTCTCACCCCATGACAGCACCCAGCCTTAGGTAACTCTCGATTCTCCCAAGCCAGCTTAGGAACAGCAACGAAGCTTACTTTTCAGATTCCTTCAGTAAGAACCAAACCTTCCAGACGGTGTCTCCCAGGTCTTTCTGGGCAGGTGACATATCAAAGCGGTCACCTCAGTCGGTCTGATAATGTCAGACTTCATCATTGCTTTCATGGGTGTAAGCTATTTAAGCCCTTAACAAGGCTTCGGAAATTAATACACATAATCAATCTCCAGGGAAAAAAACAAACAGCCATCAAATATCTGAAGAAATGCTCAGTGACATTAATGATAAAATTGCGTGCTAAAATGACACATCACTTCCAACTTCCAACCTGTAAAAACATTTATAATTTTTGAAAATTCTGTCTTCTCAAGATCTGAGTGTGGAAGCAGGCATAAATGCATTCAGATATACGGTAGAGGTGTGTGCACGTCAAATTTCCTCAAAGGAAATTGGATCAATTTCATTTTATTTTGACCTAACTTCTTTTATTTTCACCTTTCGATTGATTATTGAAAAAAATTAAAATGCAGAAAAACCTTACCAGTATATTTATGGTAGCCCTTTAATAATTTTTTTTCAAAAAAATATTGATATTGCTGTCCCCAAAAGGCATTTAGTTAAATCAGTGCTAGGAAGCTTTGGCATTGCTATGACCAAAATACCAGACAAAACAAATCAGGGAGTAAAGATGTAATTAAGCTGATGGTTTCAAAGGACGCAAGGAGGTGTTTTGGTGGCAGGACCATGTGGTAGAAACACCTCACAATGGGGCTGGAGAGATGGCTTAGTGGTTAAGGCACTTGCCTCCAGTGCCTAAAGCCCCCGGTTCAATTCCCCAGTACCCACATAAATCAGACCCACAAGGTGGTGGCCCTGGTTCTCTCTCTCTCTCTCTCTCTCTCTCTCTCTCTCTCTCCGTGTATCTCTCTGCTTGAAAATGAATAAAATATTTTTTTTAAAAAAAAAGAAACACCTCACAATGAAGCAGGCAGGAAAGCAGAGTAGTCTGGAATCATGGCCCTATATATAACCTTCAAAGTCACACTCCTAGTGAACTACTTCTACCAGACAGGCTCTACCTACTATAAGCTCCACAGTCTTCAGAACAGCAACACAAGCCAGGTGTGGTAGCACACGCCTTTAATCCGAGCACTTGGAGGCAGAGGTAAGAGGATCACCATGAGTTCAAGGCCACCCTGAGACTACATGGTGAATTCCACATTAGCTTGGGCTAGAGCGAGATGAGCTAGAGACCTACCTCCACAGCAAGTCAGATAACTTGAGAAAGGAAAATGGAGACAGACACCTAGGATACCCATCACAACCCAAAAGCAGAGATCCAGAGACTCTTAAGACCTCAACAGTAAAGCAGACCTAAAACCATGACTCAGGGACCTGAGCGGAAGAGGGACAGAAAGATTGTAAGATTGTAAGAGCCATGGTGGGGGAGAAAAAAAGTCTGGCTATCTCTGGAACAATCCATAATCCCCTATCCCAAGGTCTGATCCAGCAAAGCCCACAAAAGAGGGCCCCAGCGGGGTGGGGACAGGGAGGAGGGAAATGGGGATACCATCACAAAACTTGCTCATACAATGTATCAAATTATTGACAATAAATATTTAAAAAATGAAATAAAATAAAAAAACACAGCAACACATGGAGGCCAAGTGTTCAAATCACAAGTTTATGGGGGACATTTAAGATGCAAATCATAAAAATATGTCAGATGGAATTTTTTGCTAATGAAAAGCCTTTTGTAAATTAATATTTAAAGGTGTGATAAGTTAAAGAACACAATTTATGCGCAATTTAAGACATCAAAAATCATTACAAATTTTATACATATGTATGTCTGAGTATGTATAGTAAATATATTAATCAACATGATTTTAAAGAATGTTTTAGGGAAGAGAAGTTAGATATTCTTCCCTATACTTGGCACACGTTCCATATATGCTTCCTCATAAAACAAAATATGGATACAAGGTATAATCAATCTGAAACCCACAAATAGTCAATCCTTGTTTAAGAAAAACATAGTACATAAGATCTTCATTTTTATTATTGGCTCAAATATTATTAGCTACAGTCAATAAACTCGATTTCACAAGCATGATATTTCCGTTTCACAAAGCCAGATAAATAAGGTAGCACGTGCATCTGGCATTGGTTTGCAGTGGCTAGAGGCCTTTGTGTGCCCATTCTCTCTCTCTCTCTCTCTCTCTCTCCCTCCCTCTCTCTCTCTCTCTCTCTCTCTCACTCACTCTCAATAAATAAATAGAATATAAAAAGAACACAAATAGTCTGGAAGAAAGATAAAGTTAGAAAATCATTTTCTGTGTTCATCACAAATACAGATAACAAGCAGCTACCAAAATAAACTAGTGGATTAGTGTTCAGTGAGAAGCTTAACATTTATGTTCTTATAAAATTCATATAAATTATGAATAAACAAATGTAAGTAGATGTAGGTAAAGATATTGATATAGATTCTAGATAGATATAGATTAGATGAAGATAGCAGAGTAACATTATATCACATTTAATAATAATATTATCACATTTAATAATAATTTAATAATATTATCACATTTGGCAACTGTTAGCTTTATACTGTTAACTGACTTAACAATAGAGAAAAATTAAAACTTTTTACAACCTGAAAGGGGCAGTAACATGTCGGTCATTTTCCTACTGAAACTGCTCACCTTACAGGAGGCATAGTCCCATATTTCGGCAGGAAAAATAAGAGAAGCCACCGAGCGAGTCCAGATTAAAGGAAATTCAATAAATGAGATATATGAAAGCTTAAATCTGAATGAAGTCTTTTTGTTTTCTTAATGGTACAATTTTTTAAAGAATGAATGAGGTCTTTGGAAGTGGTAGCAGCCAATTCATGTTAACCTCCTGATTTTGAGGTTTCCTTGTGGGTTTAGAGAAGATAGTTAGATAATAAATACTAGACTTGGGGATAATTTGGTTGAATATTAGTCATACATCATAAAATTATACAGAGTAAAGGTTTATTGAGGTCTGTTTACAAATTTCTTGGTAAATTCAAAGTATTACAAAAGAAAGAAAAATGTACAAGCATTTTCTCATCCTTCCCACACCCCCACTACTGAGACAAAGAACAGTAACCTCCCCATTTCCTAATGAAAACATCTTTCCTGAGTTAATCCTTCACAAATAAAAATGATAGGTAATAATGGCCTGAAGGGGGCCTTGGAAACTAAAGATACAGAAATTCTGACTGTCATTTGACCGTGGTCTTTAAATGACTGCTAACCCACTCAATGAAAGAGTGGAATTTAATATAGTGTGTCTTGCTTCTGGGTGTCTAAAAGTATTAGTATTGATTAGAGATTGCACTTAGAAAATAGATATATTCTTCATGTTACTACAACAATACATTATGAACTCCACGTGGCCCTATCATTCACAGGATATGAACACGTGTGCCTTTCCCCAACAATTACTCCCTTTGTTATACTAATACATGATAGTATATCATACAGTTTGGTTAAATGATCTTGGCTATATTCACTTAGTTATATATTTTAATTTTTTTATTTTTTTCTTTATTAAGCAGATACACACACACACACACACACACACACACACACACACACACACATATATATATATATATATATATATATATATATATAAAGAGAGAGAGAGAGAGCAAGAGAGAGCACCAGGGCCACCACCTTGTGGGTCTGGCTTATGTGGGTACTGGGGAATTGTACTTGGGGCTTTAGGCACTGGAGGCAAGTGCCTTAACCACTAAGCAATCTCTCCAGCCCCACTTATTTATTATTTTCCATGGCAAACTGTAATAAACTTTTAATAGTGTAATGGGTGTTTCTGCTTTCAAGACATGCACATCTCACTATAAAGTGTATTCAACTTTGGGCTGGAGCAATGGATCTGATTGAAGGCACTTGCTTGTAAAGTCTGATGGCCCGAGTTTGATTCCCTAGTACCATTGTAAAGCCAAATGCATGAGAGGTGCATGCCTCTAGTTTGTTTACAGTAGGAGGCCCTGGCACAAACATGCTCTCTCACTCTCTCTCTTTCTCATCAATCAATCAATCAATAAATAAATAATTGTATACAACTTCTTCAATTCAGATACAAATGTTTCTCTATAATATCATCATGTCAAACTCCACCACTAACTTCTTGAGGTATTTCCTTTTAGTAGGCAGATTATATGAAATGGAAACCAGTCTATGTGGGCACTCTATTGTCATTTCCAGATTTTTAACATGACATTATATAAGTCAGTTAACTACTCCAAAGTCTCACTATAAGAGTAATTTATGATTTCCTATGTGTACACTTATATATTGTGCACACCTCTAGAGATAATCATAGATTCTATTTAACTAGGTTCTCATTCCTCTAAACCTGTAGACATCAAATCTCTTGTACAATGTGCTTGAATCTCTTTCCCTTTGCACAGCCATAATTAAACATAATATATTTATTATCATTATTGGTTCACTCTTTATGGTTGTCTCTTCATATGTATCTGAATATAATGGTCCCATAACTACATATTATTTTACTTTCCACATAAATCTGACTTGATATGGCCCTTCTTCAAATCTCAATAGCAGTTATGTATTTCACAGTTGTCACAGTGTTGTTACAAAATTACACTTAAGAGGAATTCTAGGGCTGGAGAGATGGCCAAGCGGTTAAGGCACTTGCCTCCAGTGCCAAAGGCCCCAGATTCAATTCCCCAGGACCCACATAAGCCAGACCCACAAGGTGGTGGCCCTGGTATGTTCTCTCACTCTCTCTCTCTCTCTCTCCCTCTCTCTCTCTCTCTCTCTCTCTCTCTCTCTCTCTCTGTATCTCTTTGCTTGAAAATGAATAAATAATTTTTTTAAAAGAGGAATTCTATTCTACTGAAATGCAACTAACTTCCTTTTGGGAATTTTCATTTGACCTTACATATGTGGCAACATATCATTATCTTATATCATCTCTCTTTTGATTGCAAGTCAATAATTAATATTGACATGCATTAGAATAAAAGGTCAGGAAATAATAACATAAATATGATCAACTGATATTCCAGTCTTCAAAATCAGTGACCAGAGAGCAAAACACTCCATAACACAAATCTCCTACCAAACAGGAAAATGTAAGGAACAAAAGTGCTATTTTATTTTAGGATTAATTCTTAGAGGAAGGATCACCATGAGATCGAGGCCACCCTGAGAATACATAGTAATTCCAGGTCAGCCTGGGCTAGAGTGAGACCCTATCTCAAAAAAATAGATTAAAAGATTAATTCTTTATATATGATAGTTTTTATCAAGTATCTCAGAAGGTCTAGACTACAATTCACTAGACCTTGAGGAATGCACCGTGGAGAGGGCATGTTGTGTCAGTTATGTATAGAAATAATTATCATGGCTCCTCAGGCCTGAGGCAAAACCCTGTTACTGAAGAAACCACAGACTGCATCGATCAGCATCGAGAAACCCTTCAACGTCCGGAATGGTATCCAGCCCCCAGAAGGCAGTTAGTGTAGTGCTGGAAGGCACTGCACAGGCTGCCAGGGGAAACTGATCAACGACAGCTGGAGTAAACAGAGACGACTGACACGAAACACAATCTGTGGCCATGAGTAGGCTGACCACACCTCCTACTGGGAGGGAACAGCGAACCAACAAAGGAGCACTTGTGTAATGGAGGA
>PVHP010015287.1:0-22341 GCA_004024765.1 Zapus hudsonius
CCTTTAAGTTTCCTTATATTAGTCTCCTTCTGGAAGGCCCACCCAGGATTACTATGGATTAGCTCAAATTGACAAGCTTAACCATCACAAGTCTTCTCCAAATCCCAAAAGGGATTTTCAATCCTTTCTGCAGGCAAACTCAGGGATCCACCCAAGATTATTATGGATTAGCTCAAGTTGACAAACTTAACCATCACAATTAGAAAGTCAGCAAATGGAAAGATATAATTCATATATTACTAAAGCATTCATTAATAATTTGTGGGATGCTTGCTGTATTTCAGGGATTAGTTAGGTGCTAAGAACAAGTGTACAATCTATCTTCATTTATTTATTAATACATTTCTAATTTTTTTCCTTGACCCAACTATTCATTTGCAAGAAGATAGATTCAATCCATTTCTAAGTTTCTCTTTAAAGACATAATTATTCTCACATTTTATCAATTTTCTAAAAAAAACTTGCATGTACAACATTTTGACTTTTTCCTTAATTATTAATATTTTATAGACAGTAGTATATATGAAACCTCTTGTATTGAAGATCTTTCCCCAAAATAACTTTGATTTTGATGGCAGTAAGCTTTATAAAATCATTTTGAACTGTTAAATTCCATTGTTCCTTGAAGGTTTAAATGTTAGTAGTCTATGATATGTAGCTAAAACTTAAACCTACAAGACTGAAAACCTACCCAGGTATTGAGTTATTTTTTCCTTTTGTTTTCAAAACTCATTGAATTTACATGTATTTTCAAATGTTTAACAAATTCCTAAGCATATATATTTTACATCTGCTTAGCCATATTTTAGTTTATCCTATTATTATATAAGGTAACTTTTGGAAAATAGTATTATTTTAAATATACAGTTCCAAATCATGTTTTAAGTGGCTACACTTGATTGGGTTCTTCCAAAAAATGTTCTAGAATTATATTAATCTATGTATTTTTAAGAAGAAGGCTAAATTATAAATTTAAATCAAAGTATAAAATAAATTAAAATGATATATTTAAAAGAGAGAGTATAACAAATATTAGCCAAAGTAAATATTTTTTAGTAATTTTATGAGGACTTTCAGAGCTTTAGGTATTTTGATGACCATTATAATGTAAAGCAGGCTCATAGAATAAGCAAATTATCTTCTTTTGTTTTTAGATTTCCATGATAGTTTAGATGCAGAAAATACATCAAAGGCAATAAAAAATTCTGGTATTTACAAGTATTGCATGGGGTTTAATTTAAGCCTTTAAAAGCTATAAATTTTTGTCACATTCATAGCTCACAATGTTATAAAAAAGGATGTACATCACATCATTGTTATAAAATGTAAAAAAATCAAAATATATAAACCTTATTCAATAAGAAAGTACTTATGCTAGTTATTGTGCATAGAAATGATGGACTACTATGCAGCCACTAAAATGATGACATGACTAATTTTTATTTTTATGAAAAAATGACTATGGTTCAGTTTCAAATAAAAAACTATAAAACAGTACATAAGTAATTTAAAAAAATGTGTAGGTATACATAGGAAAAATATGGAGGGGTATGAACATAGTGAAAATATTAACAGTGGTTTTCTTTGACATATTTTACTTCCTTCTGCACTATGAACTTTTCTTATAATGAACATGCATCATGTTCATAATTAACAAAACATGATTTTCAATTTGAAATATTGGTAAACATATATACATGTGAACTGCAGATAAACAATTACATAAAACTGCCTATTTTCATTTTAAAGTTAGTTAACAAAGTTTTAAAAATTGTATATTTATACTCTATATATAATGAAAATGAGCATTTGTATATAAAGTAATGAAAACCAACTGACAATGGAGTTTTTTTTTTCTTGTGGTTTGATCATAGTATCAATGAATCATATGTCTTCTACGTAATTGTTAAAATTTTACCAGGATTATTTCTCTACTTCTCCAACAGAGTTTAATTGTCATTCCACTTACAGGTGATAAAGAACTGATCAAATAATATAACATGGACAGAAGGCAGAATGTGAGACAGGGAACTGCAGGTCAATGTGGAGCATAGAAAATGCAAGGTATATAAAATAACTGTTGTATGAAATAGAACTTGTCCCTACTAAATATTCTAAAACTGAATGTTCTGAAAAAGAATGTTTCCTTTCTCAGGGTTCTGAATCAGACAAGGAGAATTATTTGGAGTTAATAATTCTCATATTATGAATGGTGACATCTTGCCCAATTAAGAGACAACCTGTTCCTTACATTTGAAAGACCTGTGAACATTTTCACTTCATTATATTCAAGATTTACAAGAAATAACAAGTTTACTAGAAAACATTGTTTTTCTATTGATAAACTTTTACACTAATACTTGTTAAAAAATGAAGACATCATATTAAATTATAGGTAAAGATGATATAGTGAATTCAATAATGTTGTTAATGTAATGCAGTCATGTATGTGTATTAAGAACCTTAGGAAAATCAGCTATAAGAGTGGTTCATATAGCATCTTCACATACCACAGAAGGAAAGATTTTAAAGATGCATTCATAATTTACACAGCCATCTACCCATCCAACGTGTTATTTTCTAAAGCATTGATTAAGAAGACAGGGCGTGAAGTTTAAAAAGACAATTCCCAATACTTAGTCACATCCACTCCCAAATCTGTAGGATGCCGACAGTAGATTTAATAATTAAAAAATACAAATAAATAAAGGAAATAATCTTCATATATGTCTAAAGAACATTCATTTTACATAAGTTAAAGTTAAATTATGCAGAGATTTTACTTGGATCATATACACATCTCCATTCTCTCCTGATTTCTCACAAACCAAGTTGGAATTTTTCAGTATGACTGATTCAGAACTAAGGATGGGCCATGCTAAGATATTTCCATGGAAGAAAGTAAATGTAGGATTAATGAAAGGAGGAAATAGAATCAAATGCTTCACTATGTCTATTCAGGAAAAATGTGAAAAAAATTAACTTTATTCTACACATTCCTAAAGATATTATATCAAAATCGTACAAAATGACAATTTTTCAATTAGAAATTATGTTCTTCACTAAAATGAACATGGCTTTCTAGGTAAACTTCTCAAAAAGAAAGTATCCACTTAAAAACAAAAACAAAAACAAAAAACAAAAAAACATTGTGAGTTGGCAGAAAATAACCCCTTATCACAAAGGAAACCAAACTAAGTAGGCATCAGCTAAGGCTGAAACAAAGGAACAGTGACTCTCTCACCACCTGCGCCTGGCTTGGCCCAGAGTGACATGAAGTGGCTTGGAGCCCACCACCCGGCCATTCATTTCTTCCACTGCTTTGGTAGCCTCTTCAAAAGAAGATAAGCAGACCACACCGAACCCTTTGCCTTGCCCCACTTCCATCATCACTTTGGCTCGACTAATTGATCCAAATGAAGAAAACTCCTGCTTCAGTTTTTCATCATCAATGGTCTCATCAAGGTTCTTAATGTAGATAGGCACTCCTGAAAGCCCACTTTTTTCTTTCAATCTCAGCTGTTCAAACCTTCGCCTTAATTCGGCCAGGCGTTCAATTTTCTTCTGTGCACGCCCTACACACAAGGCTTTGCCGTTGATGGACTTGCCGTGTAGGTCTAGCACGGCCTTTTGGGCAGACTCATGTGTCTCATATCTCACGAATCCAAAACCTTTGGATTTTCCACTGCCATCTCGTATTACCTTAACACTCTCTGTTGGCCCATATTCACTGAAAAGTTCTTTTAGCTTTTCGTCATCCATGTCATCTCCGAAGTTCTTCACGAAGACATTGGTGAAAGTTGCTCTATCTCTGGTTCTCACTTCCGCGGCTCTTTCTTCTGGGAATTTGAATCTACCCACATACACCTGGCAGTTGTTGAGGCGCACGCCATTCATGTGCCAAATAGCCCTATTGGCAGCTGTCAGGCTATCGAAGTGCACATAGGCGTAGCCCTTGGAGCCATTGTCATCACACACAACCTTACAGGAGAGAATGTTGCCAAAAGCAGAAAATAAATAAAACAGGGCCTTGTTGTCTATAGATTTATCCAGGTTTTTGATGAATATATTTCCAACTCCAGACTTTCTCAAGCGGTCATCTGGCTGTGACCACATTAGGCGAAATGGTTTGCCGTTAATCAAATCAAAATTCATAGTGTTCAAGGCCCAGGGGGCTGCGAGTTACAGGGTCACTGCAGATTCTGGTGAAGCGCAGAGGGCCAGCATGTCCTCTGTGACATCTGGGTGCAAGTCACCAACATACAGGGCAGCCTTGAGGTACTTCTTTTTCTTGCAAGCATGATTAGGCACCCCACTCCCCATCTCTGAGTACAGTGAGGAGGTTGTTTTGGGAGAGAGAGAGAGAGAGGAGAGAGAGGAGAGAGAGAGAGAGAGAGAGAGAGAGAGAGAGAGAGAGAGAGAGAGAGA
Organism: Zapus hudsonius; assembly: GCA_004024765.1. Lineage (NCBI taxonomy): Eukaryota > Metazoa > Chordata > Mammalia > Rodentia > Dipodidae > Zapus > Zapus hudsonius. The sequence continues at coordinate 4,429 of PVHP010015287.1, forward strand.
GAGAGAGAGAAGGCTGCTTTTCTAATCCATGGGCCAAACAGCTGTTTGCGACCAGAAAAAGCCAAGGCAGGTGAAGTAAAGCTAAAAGCAGACTCAGAATCACCGTTGAGGCTGGGAAAATGAAGTTCAGAAACAGTTGGTCAGCAGGCTCACAGCAAACGTATCAGACAAAAAGGCAACTCATTCATGAATCTGTCCTCATTTAAAAAAACACTGAAAATTTGCACCCGTTCAGATTTCAAATCGATCTCCACAGCCTGCTTTCAGAAAGGAATCACCCTTTCCCTGTTGGATTTTAAAAAAGTAGCTGGGTGACTCCCTAAATCCAGCTCTGCCTTGCCCACAGAGGCCTCCTGGAGACCTACTCTCTGCATAAACACAGGCCCGGATCCTGGGGGTTCCAAAGCGATCTACAAGGGCAGGGGCCATGTGTTCCTCCGCCAGCCTGGCCGCTCTAGGCAGCCTGGCTAGGGGCTCACCAAGGCCGCTCAGAGCTCAGCATCACCGTCAGCCAAAGGAGCTATTTGGTGCGCGGGAGAGGCAGGCAGCGGCTCACAACTATACAGACACACAGACGCCCGCACGGGGAACCGGGGACCGCCCAGATCATCCCCAAGATGCCCACTGGGTACGGACCAAGCGACGCGTGGTGATTTTGGCAGCCCAAGGCTCCTGGCAGGTCCGGAGGGACTGACTGGCAGAAGCGCAGAGGGTCAGCTCCAACGGGAGGCGGGTCGGACAGATATGGGGCGGAGTCAGAGAGTAGGGCAGATGCTCCGCCGGAGGGCCTGGCGAGAACCGAGCTAGCTTTCCACCGCAGCCAAAACCAAGCAAGGGACCCTAGAGCCTGTAGCTGTACTTGGGTAGGCGCTCACCGCGGGGGAAACCGGGAACCTTGCTAGTAACTTCCCACTTGCTTTCTGCCAAGATTTTAAAATGAAGAAGAAAATGAATACGAATATTGTAAAAGGTCAAGAAGATAGTATGCAGGTTGTTTAAAGTTCAATGATCACATTTTTAAAGTATAATTTTTGTGGCTCATTCCAACATAATAAAAGATTATGACCAGTATAGGAAAACTCAATGTTTTTTGTTTTTGTTTTTTGTTTTTTGTTTTTTTTTTTTGCTTGGTTGATTACTTCCTTGAGTTCATTGTGAACTCAAAGTGACAGCTACTGGTTGGCCGGTGTTAAATGATCACAGGGTCAAATAGAACACAGACATGTTGTGCCTGGACTTTATCCTTCCTCCATTAATCAACAGCATATTGGAAGCATTATCCCAAGGAAGTGGGCAGAGTTCTTTTCTATGGTCCACTGATACTAAAATTAGAGAGTCAAAAAAAGGTTTTGATAATACTTAGCACAGCAAAACACTGGAGTTTCTCAGATGAATTCAGAATCAATAGTTGCAAAGTCTCAAAGAGAATGAAGCAGGGTCTTTGAAAATGGGTGATTAATGTTTGAAGATTAAATAAGCGGGTAAACATAGAGACATTTGACACAATTATGTATTTCAATATGAGTTGTGGACTTTAAATCATTACAGAAAAGTCAACATTAACCTGGATTCAACCCAGATATTTTCCTAGAATCAATTTCTCTCTCTTTTTCTCTCTCACACATACATACATTCACCTATGGCCTAACACATGTTTGATGACAGAATTGTTAAATTATTTGACATAAATTTGCTCCTTTGAGAAAATTACCAGAATCTATCATGCACAAATCCTCACAGAGCTCCCTGTTCAATCCCTTGCACACTGAAGAAGCTGCAAGTGATACGGATTGCTGATAATAATTGTAAGCAACTTGGGGGGAGGAGAGAGAGTTTTGGAATCCTCCCTTCCCCCTCCTCCTACTCAGAGTTTGTGTCCTCTAATGCCAAAGAATTGTACACAGGGACAGAATTAAATTTTAATTATATGTTTATTCTAATTTAGTAAATTAGGAAAAGGGGAGTTGGATGGGGAAATTTCCCAGTCACCATGTGGGAAGTTACAGAGTTCTCCAGCCACCAGTGTGGGGAGAACATGTGTCAGAGAGTTTTAACAGAACTTGTATTATTTAGCTAAATAAACAGCCAAGGAAAAGGTAACAGAAAGCTCCCTTTATGAGAGAGATTCACGAGAGAAAATGTCTGGAGCCTGCACCCCTACCCTCACTGAGGCCTTGGTCAGCATTCCCCTCTACTCCATTGCCACATGGAAGAAGAAAAGAAGGGCTCACTTCCTCTAGGGAAGAGAATTTAAGTTCTTCCCAGGTGAGCCATAGAGACAGCTGATTGGTTCATATTTGACCAATCAGTTTTAGCACCTAGGTTGTAGCACTAACTAGACAACTCCCCCTCAAGGGGAGGGGCTGGAATGGGAGGGATGGTCCCTGCAGACACCTGACCATTACAATCCCCGCTCTGAAGAAATAACCCTAACTGCTGTTACGGTACTGGGGTGTGAATTTTGGGGGAAAAAAGCATCAGAAAGTACATACATGTTTAAAAGAAATAAAGGCACCAGAAGAAGTACATATATGTTTAAGAAACAAGAATTAACAATACCATTTTTGAACCTATTAAGAAGCAAGGCAAGCTTAATAGTGGCAAGCTCTGACTGCGGAGGGGGTTAAGGAGGAGCTTGGCAAACTGGTTTGGGGTCTCATTCCTAAACTCTCATATATTCTCCCCTCTCTTGAGGACACCCCAACTGCTATTGGGAATGGGGACGAAGAAATCTCTCTCTCATCTATTTCCTGCTGAATAGGACACAAAGTTATGACAGACTCTGTGATTACTCAAAATAAGGTAGAATCTGGTCCTGTCAATTCAGAACAGCTGAATTTTAATATAATTCTTGGTGAATCTGTTTTCGAGAGAAAAAAAAACCTTTGACAACCAGTGTTGTTAGTTTAGCTTTATGCACTAATTATCCTGATATATAGTAGAGATTCTTACAAACATAAGACAATTTTTTTTGTTTCATCCATGAGAGAAATTTTATAAAAAGCTTAACTAAAGTATTCCAACAAATTTATCTAATAGGAGGATAGAAGCCACAATGGCTGAAATTAAACCTTTGAGTTATATAAGTCCAATGATGACCATTTGGTAGCATTAGCATAAACAAATAGAAACCATCTTTTAAAAACTCAAAATGTTTTTAGATGTGAGAGCCTTATTTTAGAAAATTAATACCAGTAAGTAACCTTTACCGTGAAAACTTAATTTGCCCAATAATTTATAGTTAGCTTGGGTGAGTACCATAAGAATTCTTTTTGTACATTTCTTAACCCATGAACAATTTAGTATTTGTGAGCTATTGGTGAATAATCTTAACCATAATAGTTAACCTTAGGATCTAGAATAAGGTCTTGGAAGGGCCTGTCAACATTTTCCTTTGGTGCAGTTTCCATAAATGTGTCCCTCTCTGTATACCAAGGAACCAATCCTTGGTGATGTCCCCTTTCCTGAAAGGGGCCTTCCTTAAGCAACCTGTTATATTGATGCTGTTTATCTTTTTGTTTTATCTCCTTTGCCTTAGTTTTTATTTTTATTCCCTTTTGTTCCCTTTTGGCTTTTAATTGTAATAATACCATTTGGACCTCAGAGCAGCTGTTTAAGCTCTTGGTTGGTTTAGCCACCAATTTTTGTAAGTTAGCATGTTTTTCTAATTGTCTCCTTCAGTTTTTTTTTTTAAAGAAAGGTAAGGGGCAGTTTGTTATAAAATTGCCCTGTGCTAACTGGAGACTTTTCGGGCTGAATGTTCCACCTGAAATGACAATGGAGAAAAAAAAAAGAAACAGAGAGTTCTTGAATCAGAATGTGCCTGGTTCTGATTCACATCTTTGTAGTAAAGACAGGCACATCCTTAGAACTAGATTTGGGACTAGAGGCATGGGGTGCCCCCTATAGCCTGGAATTCCAAATTAGTCCCAAATCTAAGAAGACACATAGTGTGTCCTATGTGTTTTCTTCGAGCAAGGAGAGTTCCTTCCAGAATTGGCCATGACCCACAATTTTGAAGGTCCTGCCTCTGAGATTGAGTTCTCCAGATCCCCCCAGCATGTGTCCCATATCATGGCATATGGAAGCACCCTGAGGCATAAGTCAGATGACCAGAATGGAGCTATGCAGACCATTTTAAATTCATCTGACTGTTCGGCTAAGGAGATGGTCGGGGACCTTGGATGTAGGTCCCTTGTCTATGCGTGTTTCAGGGTGGCCTTGAAACTATGGCTCTGTTGATTTCCTTAAGGGAAATCTATAATTATTTTAAGTTTAGGGATTTGAGACATGGTTTAATAACATGTGCTGAGATTAAGAATGTTACATGAAGTAAATCTTAATAGTTACTAGTATTTTTATAAAGGAAAATGAGTCCATCTCTTAATTGCATCTTTCTCATCACCTATTCTTATCACTTACTCATTATATTCTGTCATCCTTTCAAGGTCCCTCTGCAATCCCTTCTATATTTCTCTCGGTTATTGAGAGAAATCCCTCTTTAATAATATCCATACTTAGTACCTTCTAAAAATACCATTCTATATATTCGTTCAATAGGTTCCATTGAAATTCCATCTCATTAAACATCATAACATACCTAGCATTCACAATTTCCTCTTATTCCATTATGTAGAATCACTGTTGAGACATGAATTGAAAAGGGAAGTAACCATAGAAGGGAGAATAAAAGTTGATATCAGGTGTTTTTAATAACTCAATTATCTGATTTTCTTAAGAACAGCTCGAAATTCTGAGCAAGCCTAATGATGGAACTAGTTTTAAATATCCTTTTTTCTTAACGCATGGGTTGATTACTTTAGCTAGGACAAGAATTAGAAGTCACTGAGCCTAAAACTATAACTGGAGTGATCAAGTCCAGTGGTAGCAGTGGTCAGTTTACATGGTCTTACAAGCAAAAGAACAGTTGCACTCTGGTTATAAAAACTTAGGCTAGAGAATCATTTAGTACTTAAAGCTGACTTAGGGTGGTTATTCCTCTAAAGCTTGTTATGATTAGTCCTTTGGCAAAAAAAAACCAAGGCAATACTATATTTACCAGAAATTAAATATAGATCCTTTTCTATCTAAGAATGCCAAATGTGTATAACCATTGAAAAGTGTCTCTAACCATTGAACAACCTGGTCCTTAAACTTATAAGAAAGAACTTTTTAGCAATATTCTCCCCCTTCTTTTTATTTATAAGCAAGCAGAAAACATATAGTACTTATAGCAGACAATGTCTCTAAACATTGAGCAATAGATGAGAAAAGAAACCTTATGTTTTTTTTTCTTTTGACTCAGTTTACCCAAGTAATCATGGACTTCAGCATCACAAAAAAGATATAAATCTCCTTGTGTTATTTCCCTTATATTCATCAATAAGCCAGAGGGCCAGTCTGGCTTATGAGGAAGCATTGAGAAATATGCCTTTTTCTGGAGTTTGGCTTTAGGAGAGCTCTGTCCCAAAGTCAAAGCCAGTTGAACATATTAATATCTGTCTTTTTCTATTGTTAAGTCCATGAGCACCAATATCTGTAATTGGCTTTTATAGGAAATCTGGCATCCAACCATATTTGTGTAGACACTTAGTTTCTTATTCTTTACAGAATTTAGTGAAATCATACCAATTTGATTTAACCTTTATCTAATAGTAGAAAATATATTCTAGTATTAAAAGAACTAGGCATTTCTTATATGTAACACCTCTATGAATATAATTTTAAGAAAACTGACAAACCATATAATACTTATTAGCACCTACTTATAGATTTTATAATCTATGGATATAAGATATCTCCTGCTAATAATTTTATGTTGCACATTTTGAAACAGTATAGGTAAAACATAACACTCTCTTAGACATGCTACATTCACATTTACCATATTTGAGAATGTTACCTTTGAATTTTTTAAAAAATATATATCACAATTCACCCATTGGTAGAATTTTCAAAACTGATAAATATTAACAAAAAATATTAAAATTAATATTAACAAAAATATTAAAATCAATATTTAAAAAGTCTGTATCATAGTTAAAATCCAAACATGGCAGAATGAGGAAAATGCCTTCGAACAACCCAGAAAGTGGAAATATTTATTAGTTCATTAAGCATTTTTCATCTTCCTGTCTCAGCTCTGTAAAAAATACATGTGTTACAAGGCTTAATTCACTCTGAACAAATGGTTTTAGAGCAAAGTCTTTAAAGCCATCAAATGTAGGCAAGCTGGTTTTAGCCCCACCCTGCTGCAGGCTTTTGAACTGAAGCTATTAGAATCTCCAGGGGGTGAGGTGAGAGAAGCAGGCCTAGGGGAGTGGATGAAGATTCAAGTGAATGAACTTGGAGGAAGTGGTAAAATAGTCATGGTTATCGCCAAGCTAAAGGGAAAAGCTTTTATTTGACCTCGCTGGCTCCTGGTCCCTGACTAAATTGAAAGGACTGGAGTTTTCTCCTGGGTCCTGGCCGAGTTCATAGGCACGAGTTCGGATCCAAGCCCACACTCCTAGCAGCCTGAAAAATTGCAGGGCTCTCCGGTACCAAGATCAGGAGTTCTGGAAGAAACTGAAGTCACATACCCTATGGGGAGGCTGGAGGAGGGCTGTTTGGCACCTCTATCCATTCATGCCCCATGAGGTCAGAGCTGGGGACCCACTTTCCTGTGCAGCACACTTTTTGGGTCTTCCATCTCCTCCACCATGCCGCCACTTCCCATTCTCTTCTCAACTGCGATGAGACAGTCCCGGGGAGAGGGCAGGGTGGTTTTCTACCTCAAACCCCCCCACTTTGAGACTTCCGAGGGAAACCCGAGAAGGGAGCGGGCAGGAGGCACTGTGCCCACCTCCCATGTGTTTCCCTCTCCAGGACAGAGGGACCTGGGACCCCAGCGCCCTCCCCAACCATGCATTCTCTGGCCGGGACCTTCTAGCACACGGGGCCTCAGGCTTAGGGGGCGGGACCAAGTGTTTCCCTGGGCTGCGCCCCGGGGGCACAGGGATGCAGGGACAGAGGGGCCAGGCTGGGCAGGGTGGTGCACTTACCAGCACTATGCTTCTGCCTCTTGGTCAGGATCCAGCAGGCCATGGTGGCGACCTCACCTCCTGGGCAGCGCCTGGCACAGTGGCTACAGAGACTTGGTTCCAGGCAGCTCTTGCATGCCCTGCACCCGCACCACCCGCAGTGACATAACTCTTGCCTCATCCTGCAAAAGCATTAGATCAGAAAGGAAATATTTTTATTCTTTTAAGGTTTAAAATTAGAATAAAAGTGGAAATTAAAATCTCACTGGGACCTCCATTATGATACAGATTGCTGATAATTCATTATTGTAAGCAAAACAGGGAGAGAGAGAGTTTTGGAATCCTCCCTTCCCCCTCCTCCTACTCAGAGTTCGTGTCCTCTAATGCCAAAGAATTGTACACAGGGACAGAATTAAATTTTAATTTTACATTTATTCTAATTTAGTAAATTAGGAAAGGGGGAGTTGGATGGGGAAATTTCCCAGACACCATGTGGGAAGTTACAGAGTTCTCCAGCCACCAGTGTGGGGAGAACACGTGTCAGAGAGTTTTAACAGAACTTATATTATTTAGCTAAATAAACAGCCAAGGAAAAGGTAACAGAAAGCTCCCTTTATGAGAAAGAGAGATTCATGAGAGAAAAAGTCTGGAGCATGCACCCCTACCGGCTGGGGTATAGAGGCTTTACCTCACTGAGGTCTGGGTCAGCTCTCCCCTCTACTCCATTGCCACATGGAAGAAGAAAAGAAGGGCTCACTTCCTCTAGGGAAGAGAATTTAAGTTCTTCCCAGGTGAGCTAGAGAGACAGCTGATTGTTTTATATTTGACCAATCAGTTTCAGCACCTAGGTTATAGCTCTAACTAGCCACCTCCCCCTCAATGGGAGGAGCTGGAAGTAGAGGGGTGGTCCCTGCAGACACCTGACTGTCACACAAGTACATTTATCAGTTCTCTTAGACTGGCAAAGATCCTGATTTAAGGAGGAATGCAATGAAAGAATGCTACTTTAATGGGTGTTTCCTTAACAAGAAGTCCTTACACTAACATACTACCCTTACATGCTGCTTAATTTTTCTTTTCTGTTTTGAATCTTATATTTTCTGTTGGATGCTACACTTGAGTAAAATTTATTTACACTGACTATCTCAAAAATATATCTTTTGTTTTGCCCTTCTTATTGCTTTTTTGGGTTCTTGTGTAACTAAGTCATGGAGACCATAGGGAAAAAGTGGCAAATGAACAAAATAAACTATAATTATATATTAACATGCTAGTTCTAAAATAATTAAATGTAACCCAAAGTGGAAGCACTTGTGGACATCTGGCTAAATTATTGCATTTATACAGACATTTATGTTCATATTTTTATGTTTAAGGGTGTAGCTCCGCAGAAACAGTGAATGCCCAGAATGTATGAATCCCTAGGTTTGATCTCAAGACCTTTCAAAACATAAACATATACATAAATAACAAAGTATCCTTCCTTTATGTGTACTTAATGATGAAATTTTTTTATTTAAAGTTATCACTAACCCAAACTATTCATTTGTTTATATATTCATCTTATTGTCTATATTAAAATTTATTTACTGTAGTGGTGTAAATTAGATGTGCCCCATGAAATCATTGTTCTGAATGTTTGGTCCACAGATGGTGGTCATTTGGGGAATGAGGCATTGGCAGAGGAGGTGTGTTGTTGAGGGTGGACTTAGGATGTTATAGCCAGCTACCCACTACCAGAACTGCTTCACTCTCTTACTGCTGTTTTCCACCTACTGTGGCAGAGATGATGTCAAGCCTCTGCTAATGCTATGCTTTCCCCTGACATCTTGAAGCTTCCCCTTGAGACTGTAAGTCAAAATAGAAACCTTCCTCCCATCAGCTCCTTTGAGTCAGGTGCTTTTTTCCCAGCAATGAGAAAATAACCACAACATTTACCAATATTTTTTCTAGTTTAAAGATAAAACTGATTTTTAAAGGCAAGCATTTTGAAAATAACTTTCTCTCCATATTCATTAGTAGTATTGCTGGAGAGTCATTGTACCATAGGCAATGATAGTGACAAAAATACATATCAAATTTCAAAAGTCTTTAACTTCTTTGATGCGGCGAGCTCCTCGACCAGCAAGGAAGAACAACCACCACTTGAGGATTCTTCTCAAATCACACTTTATTGGAGAGCCTTTTGATTGAAGGGAGAGCAGGAAGCGAGGGGGGGGCCCCCCGAGCGCTAGAAGTCAGCTGCTTATATAGGGATTAAGGACACGGTCGCCCCATGATTGGCTGATACCAACTTGCCACCACCAGGCGCCACGGGATTGGCTAGGGACAGTTATATAACTCGCACATGCGCAGAGCCAAAGGCACATCTTTCTCAAAGCATTGCCTAATATGGAGCTGTTTACCACTTAGCTGCAAGGAAGTGGGTGCCATCTTGTAATGGCGATTGTCCCGGCTCCCTGCACTTTGAAATAAATGAATTTTCATTGAGTGTATTGTGGCTATTTATGAAGCAGGATGAGGGGTTGCTTAAAGGAACATTGGTGACTCAAAGGCAGCTGCATCACCTAAAAGCAATCATAGGTAATAACTCATGGAGGCCACATGTCTGGAACACACTATGGGATTTATAAGCAGGTTTCCTGGTGGGTGATTGTCTCTGGGAGCAGAACTGTTTGTGGGGGGGGGGTAAAGCAAGGGGTTTTTATGAATCTTATAAGATTTGGAAGCTTTCAAAACTTGTGAGGTGCTCACCTCTGTTGATTTCCTGATCCTAATGAATTTTGGAAGTTAAGGAGTCTTAAGGAGCTTCCCTGAGGATGAAATCTTTCCATTTGAAGGGAATTGCTAGACAGCAATCATTTTAACCTTTAGACTGAAAAGTCTTTAATTAAAATAATCAAATGAAAATAATTTTTCTCATAATTTTCATTACATACAAAAGGCATGCTTATTGTTTATATAGCTCTCATTCACATATTAAACTCCATTAATTACATTTACCCAGGGCTATAAAATAGTTGGATAAAGCATGTCTGTGACTATTTATATCTAAGAAACATTGTGCATGAGGAGAGAATGATGGAAAACTGGCATCCGAAGTGCATTCCACCCCACACTGCTATTTGCAGTTGTGGGTAATATGTCAGAGTAAGTGGATGAAGATAGCAGTTAGAATTTGTTTTCTTGCTTATTTTAATAGATATTTAATATTGTTTACCAAATAAAATTCTTAGCTGTAGAGGCTGTAGAGATGATTAGAATGCTTGCCACACAAACATGAGGACCAGGTTCAGATCCATAGCACCCATATAAAATGCTGGGAAATGTTCATACCTGTAATTTGAGTGCTGGGAAAGTAGAGATACGGGGATCCCCTTGGGATTGTTGACTAACTAGTCTAGCTCAGTTGGTAGACTCTAGTTTCTAGGCTCAGCAAGAAAATTTAACTTAAAATAATAAGTTGGAGAGCAATTGAGGAAAACATTTATGTTGACCTCTACGTTGCAAACATACCTGCCGCCCCACATATGCATACATATACACAACATGCAAAAGTAAATGAATAAAAATGATTCTTGGAAGTCACAGATGTATAAGATTCTGGGAGTATGCTATTAAGTAAAATTACTATTATCGCAAATGAATGAACTCAGGGATGGCAGAACAGAAGATGATGAAATAAGAAATTTGTTACCTAGAACCTAACTCATGTTTTTAGAAATTATATCACATGAAACAAAATGCATAAACATTAGAATACAAAACAATGAATTTTAACTTTTTATGTGTAACATTAATTACACAATGAAGTTAAGATAATCAAATATTCTTACTGCTGTATTATGACCCACACCAAACTACTTAGAGGAGAAAATAATTACAACATAAGAAAAAGTTTATATTTACAAACCCTATAGCTAATAATTTACAGTATGGTTTGTAAAACTGAAGATTTATCCTTGATGATAAGAATAAGTGAAGGATGTCTATTTTTAAAACTTCTATGTATATAACCTATCACCAATAGCACAAACAGAATAAAATAATTATGAATCAACTTGACCAAGAGCATGAAAGTCCTAGAGAATAGAGACTTCATACAATCCTAAAAAGAAATGAAAAAAAATGCAAAAAAAAAATGAAATGAAGGATATCATATACCCATGGTGTCGCAGTCACCCATACATCTCTGGGATGAATCTCCAAACCAGGCACAGTTTATGGGAGGAATTTATTTATTCAAACTACAGATCCAGGGGAAGCCCCATAAAAGTGGAAGAGGCTGGTCCTCTTTCACAGGTCCAAGCAGAGAGAAAATACCCAATCACCTACACCACACACACAGAACAGGAAACAGGCAGGAGGGCAAGGAGATAATTCTTTCATCATTATATAGCCCTAGAGTGGGGTCTTGCAATTGTATCCCAGACTTAATGGCTTCCTGAGTCTCTAGAGTTTCCTTCCTGTGCTGCCCACAGAGGAAAGGATGTTTACTTCTACCTCTTTGAGCTTCCTTATATCCTGCCTCCCCACTGAGAGGCTGCCTTCCTGTGAACATCCCCAGAGTCCCACCCAAGATTACTTGAAAAGTCAAGTTGAAAACAAAACTCAACCATTACACATGGATTGGAAACATTAAGATTGTTAAAGGGTGGAGCAAGATGGCCGAAGAATAGCAGTATCACCAGGACTCTCTCCATAAAGGTTTGATTTTTCCAGCTGGGATGCAAACCCCGGACCCCAGCCAGCCCTGAGCCCAAGCCCACCATCTCCCCAGAACCTGCACCAGCCCAGACACGGTTTCCCAGCGGCTCTCTGCTCCTCAGAGGAACAGACAGCCACCCCTCCCCCACCCCAAGCTCCTGCCATCACCCATTGTCTCCTCCCAGCCACTTCCTGAGCCCTTGCTGGCTGAGCCCCTTTCTCTCTCCGGGCCCCTTCCCTCCAGCAATCGATCCTGGGCGCACTTATCTCCATGACCCCCCCCACACACATACACAGACAGACGTGCTCCTTGGACAAACTGACCTCCCTTGGTTCTGGAAGCCCATACCGGACTGCAGCTGTCGGGCGGGGCCAGACCTGAGGCAGATACCTCGGAACCTCTGCTACTGCTGGGAAGGCAGAGGTCAGTTCAGTCGGGTACCAGGGAACACATGCCACAGCCAGGAGGGCACAGGCGGCATAGGTATGTACCAGGGACCTTGCGCAGGCAGCTCATGCGGGTACAAGGGACTGCTCGCCACTGCCAGGAAGGCACAGGCGGCTTCGGCGGGTACCAAGGACCACATGCCACTGCCAGGAGGGCACAGGTTGGTCCAGTAGGGTATCAGCGGTAAGCTTCTTCCCAGGTCAAAACACTTATAAAATCTGGAAGGGATCCTGAGGGGGTGCACAGAATATCGGAGGGACTCTGAAAATAAGTGGGGTAGGGGAAGATCAGAGGCACTCGGAGGGAAGGGAGCTGTGTGTGGAAGCAAGTCGACCCACCAGGAAATCAGCCAAGGAGAGGCAAGAGGCGCTGCCCCTAGTGGCAGACCTGCTTGTTGCAGGCTGGTGAACATTCACTGAACTCAAATTTTTAATTTTTTTTCTTTTCTCTCTCTATATTTTTTATTTTATGTTTTTAATATATTTCAAGTGGCTTATTTTCTCTCTTATACCAGGCTTTCACCTGTTTTTCCCCCTTTATCTTTCTTTTATTTATTTATTTATTTTTCAATCTCTCAAGTCCTTTAATTTTCTCTGATATCAGGCTTGCATCAGACTTCTTTTTTTTTCTTTTTTTAACAAATAAAGGAATTTGAGAACATGGATTACATGAGCAATACGAAGCTCTCACAAGGGTCCTGAGTCTGGGCAACTGGGGCTGGGTTGGTGTGAGGAATCTGAACAGATACACCAAGTACTGGCCAAAGAGAGTCTAGAGCCTTGAGTCTCTACCTCTAGTTGGGGAGATAGCATTCCAGATCTGCTTGCTGCAGTCAGGTTGGAAAACACTGGGTTCTATAGTTTGGGGTCCTAAGGCTGTTTTTACTGCAGCAAACCAATCAGGGATAGGGGCATATGAAGTGGCTCTAAGACTAAATAGTCATATACAGAGGGATCCAGATGGGTAAAGGTCTGAGCCTGTCTGAGGACAGAACACCGCGACAGGAAAGACCTCTGATTAAGATCAAAACTGGTGATCATTCCACTGGAAGCAAAGTGGGCTGAACAGCACTTCCCAGGGTGTGTGAGTCCTACTAATCTACCAGGACATAGGCAGAAACCAATGAAAAAAACCCAGAGAAATTAGAGACGGAACTCCCAAACTCAGGGCCTCTAGTCCCATTATGCAACAGGAAAGTGACAAGGAAGTGGAGACAACAAATATACAATTCCAAAGAGAGAATAATATGACTCCTGACCACAACTGCAATGCAAACATGAAGCAGTTAATGGCTGATATGGAAAATATAAAAAGAAGACATGAATGAGATGAAGCTCACCAACACAAGCATACACTCCAGACTGAGTTTACTGGAGAGAAATATGAATGAATTCAGAAACACATTAAGTGAATTGAAGGTACACCAACTACAGGAGGATCTAGACAATCAAATGATTAAATTTGATGAGGAATTAAGAAAACTTAAAAACGATTTTCAGGAATCCCTAGCAAATACAAAAATAGACTGGAAATTGTATCTCACCAAAGAACTGGAGACCATAAACAAAATTATAGCAGAACCAAAAATGAAACGGAGTTGTTAAAAACTTCCCTTGACTCAATCAGTCCCAGAGTCGACAATCTGGAGGGCAGACTCTCTGACCTTGAGAACAAGACAAAAGGAATTAACAAGGATGTCATAGGTTTCATTAAATTCAAGAAGTCAAGTGAAAAAAATTTGAGGGGTCTATGGAATACCATAAAGCGGCACAATATTAGAATCATGGGGATCCCAGAGGGAGAAGAAGCCCAGGTTAAGGGCATAGGAAATATTTTCACAGAATTATTCAAGAAAAATTCCCCTATCTAACAAGAGAAAGCCCACTCAACATTCAAGGGGCCCAGAGGACTCCAAACAGACAGGACATGAAGAGGAATTCTCCAAGACACATTTTAATCAATATGCCTAACATAGAAAGCAAAGAGAAAATACTCAAAGCTGCAAGAGAAAAGCAAACCTCAACTTAATAAAGACAATTTACAAAACTCGGAAAGCACAAATCATTCTCAATGGAGAACGACTCAAGGAGTTCCCACTCAATTCAGGAACAAGACAGGGGTGTCCACTCTCACCACTGCTCTTTAACATAGTGCTTGAAGTTCTAGCACAAGCGATAAAACAGGAGAAGGGCATAAAAGGCATAAAAATAGGAAAGGAAGAAATTAAACTATCCCTCTTGGCAGATGACATGATCCTTTATATATCAGACCCAAAGAATAGTATCACTACCTCTTGAATGTGATTAATGCCTTCAGCAACATGGCAGAATACAAAATTAACACAAAAATCAGTAGCATTTTTATATGCAGAAGACAAGCAGACAGAAAAGACATCAGAGAGACTGTCCTATTTTCTATAGTCTCAAAGAAAATAAAATACCTTGAAATATCACTAACCAAGGTTGTATAGGATTTCTAAAAGGAAAATATTGAAACACTCAAGAAGGTAATAGAGGAGGACATGAGAAGATGGAAAGATATTACATGCACATGGTTAGGGAGAGTCAATATAGTAAAAATGACAATCCTGCCAAAAGCGATTTACAGATTCAATGCCATGCCGATAAAAATCCCAACCTCTTACTTCACAGACATAGAAAAAGATAGCTAAAACTATTCTAAGTAAGAAAACCTACACAGGAGGTATCACCATGCTTGACTTCAAAACATTCTACAAAGCCATTGTAACGAAAACATCATGGTACTGGCATAAAAACAGACAGATCAATGGAACAGGATTGAAGACCCAGGTTTAAATGGAAGTAACTTTAGTTATTTGGTCTTTAAAAGGGGGCCAACAATGTACGCTGGGCCAAAGATAACATCTTCAACAAATGGTGCTGGACGATTTGGATAAACACATGTAAAAAAAGGAAAACAGACCCACTCCTTTCACCATGCACAAAAATCAACTCCAAATGGATCAGAGACCTCAATATAAATCCTGTAACCATGAGCACCGTGGAAGAAAAAATAGGAGGAACTCTACATGAAATAGGAGTGGGGAAAAATTTCCTGAGCAAATCTCCAGCAGCTCAGGAAATGCAACAATTACTTAACCAATGGGACCTTATCAGGATCAAAAGCTTCTGTATAGACAAACAAACCATACTCAGAGTCAATAGACCCCCATCAAACTGGGAGATTTTAACCAGATATAACTCAGATAAAGCCCTAATCTCCAGATCTTACAGAGAACTAAAAAAAAAAAAAAAAACACACATAATAAAATCTCAAACAGCCCCCTCACAAAATGAGGCACTAATCTCAACAGAGAATTCACAGAGGAGGAAGCACAAATGGCTTTTTCTCATCTAAGAAAGTGCTCAGCATCTTTAAGCATCAGGGAAATGAAAATCAAAACCACAATGAGATACCACCTCACCCCAGTCACAATGGCAATCATAAACAAAACCAACAACAATCGTTGCTGGCGAGGATGCAGGGAAAAAGGAACCCTCATTCACTGCTGGTGGGATTGCAAACTTGTTCAACCATTATGGAAAGCAGTGTGCAGACTCTTAGACAGAATGGACATATAACTACCAATGGACCCAGCTATCCCTCTACTAGCATCCATCTACCCACAAGACGCCACATCTCGATGCAGAAAATTTTGTACAACTATATTAATAAGCAGCTCAATTCATAATAGCCAAGAATTGGAATCAACCCAAATGTCCATCCATGGGGTAATGGACAGTGAAACATGATGGAATTCTATTCAGCTGAAAGGAAAAAATGACATATCAAAATTTAGGAAAAAAAGGTCTGACTTTGAGCAGATCTTACTTAGTGAACACTCAAATGATCAGAGAATCGAACGCCACATGTTATCCCTCATAGGTGGTTCCTAACCTAAATAACAGTAAACTCTAAGCAAACAAACCAGAATTGAGAGTTTGGGAAAGAGGAGTAAGAATTGGGTGCGGGGGATGGGATGTCTTAAACATGAAGGTAAACCAAATCTGGTCCAAAATTATAAAATCCTCACATGCACAATGTTCACTAATGAGCATGGAGTGGGCAACATCTGGCAAGGTGGGCTGAGAATAGAAGTTGAAAGTGTCTAAGTTTGTCAAAAACCGAGTAGTCTAGCAGCTCCTGGTCCTAGCCACGGAATTCTTCTTTCACTGAGATGTTGAACAAAGTGACCCATGAAGTCCCCAATACAAGACAGGATTCTGTCAAATTCTTGATTACCCACCCCAGGCCTGAGGCAAGATCCTGTTTCTAAAGAAACACAGAAAGCCATCTATCAGCACTGAGAGACCCTACTAGGTCCAGAATGGTAACCAGTCCCGATGGTAATTAGTGCAGAGCTGGAAGGAACTGCATAAGCTGCCAGGGGAAACTGGTCAACGACAGCTGGAATAAACAGAGACCACTGTCATGAAACACAGTCAGCCACCATGAGTAGGCTGAACACACTGCTTACTGGGAGAGACCAGCAAACCATGAAAGGAGCACTTGTGCAATGGAGGCGCCAAAGCCTGGGGGAGGCAATCAACAGCTGACAATTAAGCCAAGAAATCCACTCAGTGATGGGGGTCTGTGATTGGAACTGGGATTTCAGGGTAAATTACAAAGGGAACCAATATCTTAGGACACCAAAGAGAAACTCACTTTACAAGTGATTTACAAAAGACTACCAACTATAGAATCTAGCCAACACAGGAAAGTGTATCTCAATTAATCTATACTGATCTCACTCTCCAATGGAGACTATGCTTGTATTTTTCAGAAGGAGCCGAGAGAGCTGTGACTCTTCCAACCCTACCATCAAGCCACAGGCCAACATCTGTCTTCCTGGCAAGAGATGCGCCACCCCAGACCTACCGTGGAGGATCTACATGGAACACCTAAGGCAGTGATGGGATAAGCAAGAGACCTTTAACCACCTTTATCCAGTCAATCAACCCTGGATAAACCAGCGAAACAGACACCAACGATGTTAAACACAACCTCAAGCAGAAGCACAGAGGCCCCTAAGACCTCAAATACAAAGCAGCCTTAATACTCACCCAACATGACTCAGGGAACTGAGCGGAAGAGGGGGTGGAAACATTGTAAGAGACATGGTGGGGGAGAATATCCGGAGACATCGCCCCCTCAGTAACAACATGCAAAGGGGGTTGGAACTGGGTTGACTCCTAGGCTATTCACAAGTTCCTACCCCATGGACTGATCCAGACTACTCATGGAGGAGGATATCCAACTATCCGAGGACAGGGTAGAGGGAAATAGGGGAACTGGAGATATCAACACATTATTCCCTTATTAAGTGTATCTAATTATGGATAATAAAAAATTATTAAAATATCTGTATTATCCAAAGAAATATAGAGACACAGTGTTACCTCTAATAATTCTAAAGGCTTTTTTAGAAATATAACAAAATAACAAATTAGACATGAACGTTGAAAATACCTGAATAGCCAAAATAATCTTGAGAAAGAAGAAAAAAATTGTGATCATATTGACTTAAAAATATTTAATACAAAGATACACAAATTGCAAAATTGTACTTACATAAAAGCAGACACATACACCACTATGCAGAACAAAGATCCCAGAAATTAACTCTTACATATACATGAAACCAATTGATAATTCATGTAGTATTGTCATGGTTTGATGCAGGTGTCCCCCACAAACAATTGAATGTGTTCTGAC
>PVHP010015287.1:22441-37689 GCA_004024765.1 Zapus hudsonius
TTATGGGGGTTATAAGCCAGCTTCCCCTTGCCAGTATTTGGCACACCTTCCTGCCGCTGTTTGCAGTGCTGTGGCAGAGGTGATGTCCAGCCCTCTGCTCATGCCATCGTTTTCCCTGCCAGGATGGAGTCTCCCCTCGAGTCCGTAAGCCAAATAAACCCATTCCTCTACAAGCCGCTTTTGCTTGGGTTCTCTCTGCACAGCAACAAGAAAGCTGACTGCAACAAGTATCAATTATGAAATGGAGAAAGGATTGCCTCTTCACAATTGATGTTGGGAAAACTTGATAACCACATTCAAAAGAATAAAATCTGACCTCATTTTTAACCATACAGAAGAATTAGTTCATAATAGCTTATGATTAAAGATCTTCATATATGCCTAAGACTGTGAAACTACTAGGGGGGAAAAACAAAGGAAAGCTTCATGGCATTGGTCTTGTTAAAGACTACTTGCATATAGAATTCAAAACACAAGTAGGAAGAACAAAAAATTGCAAAGTGTGACTGCATAAATCTGAAAAATTCTGCACCAAAAAAGAGATCATAAGAAAATAATGGTAAACCATACATCTCATAAGAAATTTTCATTTCTTATGAAATGAAACCCACTCTTCCCCCAAAGCAACCCCCCATACACACACCGGTTGAGTAGAAGAAATATAAATGGTCAATATATGAATAGAGAATTATAACCCTTAATGTTCAGGAGAATGAAAGTCAAAGTCACAATATAAAGTTATCGCATATTTATTGGAATTGTTACAAAAAAATCAAATAATATAACAATTTTACAAAGATGTGAAAAAAAACTGGAAGCCATATACACTGGGGATGAGAATGTAAAAAGGTAGAGCTGATATGGAACACAATATGGAGCTGCCTCAAAAAAGAAAAAAAATGTACAATTACTATAAAATCATGCTATCCAACCATTAAAATATGCATTCATTAGTAATGAAATCAGTGTTTTAGAAGACAGTTTTCATTCTCATGTTCATTACCATAGCATACATCAATGATCAAAATATGGAAACAAATTATATGTTCATTGTTGAATGACTGGAAAAAGAGAGTTATTGTATCCACACAATGGAATCCCCAAACCTGGAATCATGCAATATGTGGTAGCATGGATAGAGTTTGAGAACATGCTTCTAAGTAAAATAAGACAATCATAGGGAAAACATTAAATTATTCTGCTACTATGAAGTATTTAGAATAGTAATAGAAACAGTACAGTGATGGTTGGCAGAAGCTGGTTAAAGAAAAATGGGTAAATTGGGAAAAGAGTATATTTTATTCCACTGGATGAATATGTTCTAGTGATATGCTGTACAATATTGTGTCTATGTTTAAGTGATATAGTACTTTTTTCAACTATTTAAATGTGAATTTTATGTTAAGTGTTCTTTTCCAATAAAAAATACATTCAACTGTGAATGCATATAAGGGCTAAAAACATATGATATAAACAATAGCGTTTTTGATGGAATACCAAAGTAATACAAAGTACAACTAAAATTCTATGTGACAAGCAACATAATTAGAAAGAACAAAGCCAAACCAAAAATATTTATAATCTTTAAAATGTAATGATGTTAAATTCATTGTATAATGCACATCTTAGCATGCTCTTTTAATTAGATGTTATTAGTTTAAAATAAAGACACATAAAATGCATGTAAAATTAGCAACTTTCATGTCTTCGCTATTCCATTTGCTTGAAGTTTTATATTGTTTATCTCATGTTAAATCAAGGTGCTTTCTCATATACATTTTAACAGTGTAAAAGTATCAAACCTGGTTAGGTAGTCTGAGACTGACCTCTACTTTCCAAGGCATTTAAACTGAAGAGAAATTTTTATATAGTAAACAAAATGCTGTCTCTGACTAAATACCATAAATTATGGTCAAGCAAATAGACCTAGTAAAAGACAACAAATGTCTTTTTACAATGCAGCATTACGTTTGATACTTTTTTAAAATTGTGTTAAAATACATGTAACATAATAGTTGATACCTAACAATTGTAATCATATACTTTAGTGGCAGTTGTTCAGTAATCATTACTCTCTTAAACTCTTTTCATCTATCCAGACTAAAAATATTACTAATTTAAAAATGCTTTTAGATGAATCTTGAAATATTAAACTATTTCTCTAATGTTTGGTATTAAAGCTGCTTTTATTATTTTATTATCATGACATAAAGTACTGTAAGAGCTATTGTTGTTCACATAGCCTTATCTGTGATTGCTCCTGTTTCAATTAGCTAAATTATCAGAAGCAGAAATTGCATAGTTAAATGCTATAATCATTATCAAATTTAATATGTATTGTCAAATGTGTTTCAAAAATGGCATATATAGCCTATTTTACCAATGTCAAAAATTACATGGAAGGCCTGGAGATGTAACACAGTGGTAGAGTACTTATCTAGCATGCACAATGCTCTTGGTTTAGTCCCCAGTATCACACACATGCAAAAGCAGGATGATTATAATGGACATTCAATAACAGAAATTTCCATTTAAACAAAGATGAAAAGACTGATTTACCAAATCTGACAATAGTAGAAGAATAACTACAATAAAACCATACATAATTATTACACATATACTGGTGAAAAACATACACAAGTGATTTTAAACTTAATATTTTACAGCTGAGTGTGGTTTTGAATGTAATGTCCCCATAGATTCAGGTATTTTTTATTAATTCCCTACTTAGTCCCCACCTAGGAGAAAATTTGGGAGGTGGATCCCTGCTGAAGGATGTAGGGCACCAAGGGCACTCCTTGGGGTGGAGTCTCACCTACTGTGTTCACAATGTTTATTGTTTGTTTTTTTCTTTTTTTCAGTTTTTTTTTTTTTTGAGGTAGGGTATCACTCTAGTCTAGGCTGACCTGGAATTCACTATGTAGTCTCAGGGTGGCCTTGATCTCAGGGCAATCCTCCTATCTCTGGTACGCTGGGATTAAAGGCGTGCACCTCCACGCTCGGTTTTGCTGTTGTTTTTCAGTTATGGATTTAAGATGAAGTGAGCTAGCTTCCTTCACCATGATGAAGCATCCCCTGAAAACTGCAAGCCTAAGACAAACTTCCCTTAAGCTGCTTCTAGTTGGGTATTTGTCTCATCAAAAAGAAGGTGACTGCAACAGTAGTTGAATATCATTACTTCTGTGAAAAATCATGCAGGATCAATGAAATTCCCACTTTAAGATACATATACAACCATAAAAGATCCCTCAATCACTGTTGTAAAAGAATCTGTGAGGTGAGGGAAATCTCATATACTCAGGTCATCCTTTCAATCCGAGCTAAATGTTTACATTGATGGTGATCATGGTTTGAATGTAAATGTATATCCCCCTTACAATGAGTTATTTTTGATTTATCTTACTAGTCAGTCTCTAGCAGGTGGAGACCTGCTGGAGGAAATGTGTCACTGGGGAGGATATTCAGTCCAGCCCCACAAGGTGTATAGTCAATTTGAGCTCTCTCTGTTTTTGCTTGCTAGAGTTGGCTTCTCTCTGTGTGCTAAGCAGTTATGATGAAGTAATCCGGGATCTTCTGCAATGATGAAGTTTCCCCTTTTATCTGATAGCCTGAAATAAGCCCTGTCCTCCCATATGCTGTTTAAGGTTGCATATTTGTCCCAGCTAGGAGAAGGTAACTACAACAGAAAGTAGGCACAGAGAAGTAAGTCCCTTACAGGAAAGAATTTGACCATGTGGTTGTTTGTCTTTTGGCCATAATTCCAGCTGACCTCACATAACAATCCCACTTCTGACACCACTTTTCTATATCAGTTGCTTGCTTGTAGCAGAGAGAATATACCTGACAAGAAGCAGCTTATAGAAGGAAATGTTTTATTTTGTTTTATGATTTCATGGAGAAGTTTATCAGGGTGAGGCAAGCATAGCAGAAGCAGGAAGGCAGTGAAATATTGTAACAAAAAGGAAGGAAGCAAGCAGACTGATGAAAGCTAATGATCACCTAGGTTTTTCCTTTCTATAGAGTCAGGGCTGTATAAAAAGCCCATGGAATGGTGCTGTCCACAGGTAAAATGGGTCCTTCCATCCTCAACTAATCTTATCTAGAAAACCCCTATCAGGCATGCCAAGACAACCCAAAAAGGGTTGACTTCCAAGTTGACAACCGGAGATTAATCAAGTACCATAACAAATAATTTATGCTAATAAAATCGTCAGTGTTTCTACTAGTATACTAGTATGTTATTAAAATAACAAATTTACCTCCTTAGTTTTCCCATTTAACTAATTCAAGTGCAATGTTAGAGCATAAATAACAATACTGATAACTGACCATATGAAAACTTTTAGAACTCCATGGTTTAAAGTAAACTTAATTCATGTTATCTGGAGAAGAAATATATATATTTGAATTAATTTCATTTTCAATAAAGAATCATAAGTAATCATTACTTATTGAATTATATTATACAGAAAATAATTACTCACTTGGCATAATACCTAAGCTTAGCATATTTGCACTAGCAATGTGTTACTCTTTAAACTTTTTAAACTCGGGCTGGAGAGATAGCTTAGTGGTTAAGGCACTTGCCTCCAGTGCCTAAGGCCCTCAGTTCAATTCCCCAGTACCCACATAAGCCAGACCCACAAGGTGGTGGCCCTGGCGCTCTCTCTCTCTCTCTCTCTCTCTCTCTCTCTCTCTCTCTCTCTCTGCTTGAAAATGAATCAATAAAATATTTTTTAAAAACTATTTAAACTCAAATAGAAGGTATAAACTTTCCATAAAATTTTAAAAGATGCATAGAGTTGTGAGATGGTACTGTTGACTAAATTATACTCATTGTAGCTCAAACTTTCTTTTTATTTCTTTTTTTAACTATATATCTTATTACTCAAAGTTGATTCTTGAAGCAGATTTGAAGCTGAAGTATTATTAAAATTAAAAATTGTTCATTAGTAATGAGAGGATATTTCTCATGGTTTATTTACCTATTTGTGGCTCTAATAATATTGAAGTGACCTTTAGAAAGTTTGGATACAGGGCTGGAGAGATGGTTCAGCTGTTAAGGCACTTGCCTCCAGTGCCCAAGGCCGGGGGTTCAATTCCCCAGTACCCACATATGCCAGACATGCAAGGTTGTGGCCATGGTGTTCTCTCTCTCTCTCTGTCTCTCTCTGTCTCTCTGTATTTCTCTGCTTAAAAATGAATAAATAAAATATTTAAAAAAGAATGTTTGCATACAATATTCATCAACCTAAGTGAGTGGACTTTTTGTTTTCCTCACCTCTCCCTCTCAAAGGAACAGTTTATTTTGTTCATGTAAACGTTTCGGAAACTTCTATAATATTCATGAGATTTGATATAACGTGAAATCATACTACATTTAAATATCTATTTGTGATTCATCCATTTACTTCCTGAAAATACATTTATTACCACCTATGTTACAGTCTTTATGCTTTGCATAAGGAATAGAATGTTAAATAAGACAGGCATAATCTCTCCTGCACTTACTAGTTTTAACATTACATATAGTCGGGTGTCATAGGCAAACTAAAACATAATGTTAATTAATGACTAGATGCATATAGAGAATATAATGTGTTGGTGTGAAAACATTAAACAATTCAATGCAGGATAGGAAAAATGGCCTTGAAATAAAAGGATATTTCTCAAACTTATAAAAAGTTTAAATAAAATTTATTTTGATAGATATTATAGCAAATGAAATCAATACGTCTTGCAGTTGAGGGAGAAAGGATATTGTATTTAAAACAATATACATTCACAATTCATTATATCTGTAGTATTGTTTATGTGCTTTAGTAATAGAACAGGCATTAAGACTGTTCCTTAAGATGAGCTCTGAGAATAGTTTCAGAGAAAGTTAAAATCATAAACATGTAAATGAGTAATTGCCTCAAGGACAAAAACCATATTTTAAATAATTTTTGTGACTTGTTATTCCTATTCATAGATGTTCCTTTAGTAAATTAGTATCATATATTTTGTTGCTTTCTTCAAGCAAATGCTGTGATGTTATATTTTCTCTTACTTTCTCTCTGCTCTTGCTCACAGGAGCAGTGGAGTTTCCTGATTTAGAAAGCAGTGATAAAGGTGCTGAATGCATATTTTTTGCATTTTTGAAATATTCATATGTTTCTAAGAATCTTAATATTTCAACATTTTAGAAAGATAACAAGATGAAAACACCAAACATCAAAATATAGAAAAGAAATAAAGAAAAACTTAGGGCTGGAGAGATGGCTCAGCAGTTAAGGCACTTGCTCATATAGCCCAAGTACCTCTCCACAGTACTCACCTAAAACCAGATGCATAAACTGGAGCATGAATCTGGAGTTCATTTGCAGTGGCTGGAGGCCTCAGTATGCCCATTCTCTCTGTATGTCTTTCTTCTATCTCTCTCTGCTTGCAAATAAATAAATATTTTTAAAAGAAAACTTTAGAATTGAATAACATTAACTTTGACTTTCGTCACTTAGGAAGCCTCAGAAAGTTTTAAAAATACAATGGTATGTAGCACTTACTATGCCTTTGTTTTCTACGTAATCATAATAATATTCCTTTTGTGAATCTTGTCATCAAGACATGATAATTCAATTCGTTCTGGAACACCTAATCAACATTTTGGTCAATTTAAATATCTTTTATAACTTGTTCACTACCTTCCAATCTATTTCATCATGCTCCTTGACCTTATTTTCTTCAAATATGAAATCCTATGAATTGGCTTCTAAATTTTATACTTTAAAAGTGTCTATCTGTATTATTTTTCATTTTAATTAAAGTAAAATGATATGTAGTAAATTAAATTGAAAAGTTTCACTCAGTGGCAACACATATTTATGGCATGCATCCTTCCATAAAACAAGGTTCAAAAGACTAATCAATCATATCCCTGAGCTTGGACTCTATTTTATTACATATTTAGCATTTAAGAAATCAGTTATTTGAGCAACTGAGTACCTTTGTTATGTTGATACTTTATTATTCCTTTATAGTGGAATCAAATTAGACGTGTTTTAATGGAACTCTGGTTTCTAGTTTCTCCTATTATATTTTTACAAATTAGGTCATCTAATCATCTTCTTTCTGTCCCAAAGACAGTTTTGTATCAAACATTTTATTAAAAATATTAAGACATATTTTGTTAAAATACTATGTTTATATTTGCTTTGAAGCAACATTTCTCATTAGGAAACAATAATACTAACTCTGACTATTCAAAATCTATTTAAATATTTATTTTACATTTATATTTTAGCTAGACACTATTGTCATAAAAATTTGAACCTAAAATTCTAAATTGTGAACTCTACACATTCTGAGGATTGAGAAAGTAAGTCAACCCATTTCCTTTATCACAAATTTACATTGCCTTCTCTTTATAACAACTGGTTGCAGGTAAACTAATAAATACTGGAAACTGATGTACAATGGTAAGAAAATATGCAAAAAAATAATTTGGTAGGTGTGGTGGTTCAAACCTATAATTCCATCACTGGGGAGCCAGAGGTAGGAGAATTGCTGTGAGTTCAAGACCAGCCTGAGAATACAGAGTGATTTCCAGATCAGCCTGGGCTAGAGTGAGACCCTACCTTGAAAAAAAATTATTTTTCTCTGATTTTGACAAATTATTTTTTTTTAGGTATATCCTAAGTAAGCTTCAACTTGTGTATATGTGTACTATTAAGGAAATAGGGTAATGTGGATAGATTTTGGTGAGTAACTACAAAACATACTATTCTCCATCCCAGACCTTATCAGTCACTTCCCCCCAACCTAACTTTACTACTACTCTGAAACTCAGGGTTTAGCCAAAAATGTGAAATCTTTCCATTGTGATTCAATATGCTTGTTGCTTTGGCCGTTGGGCACCAAAATGTTGTTTTTAAAAAAGAGGGGAAAGTCCTGAAGTCTGGCGGACTGCTTCTGGTTCCTGGCTGCCAGCCAGGCTGGGGCGCACCCGGGTGGGTGGGGACAGGCCGGGCCTGGCCCGACAGAGGGGCTCTCCGAGAGCTTTGGAAGTTGGCTTCGGCTCCCGGGCCAGGTATTCTGCTGCTTTTGGTGTCGGCTGGCGGCTGGGTCACTGGGAGCTTGTCCATCTGACTGGCACTGGCTGGCCTGCACGCTCGGGAGGCGCCAGGTGATGTCCGCCCTGGGTTACAGCTCTGGGAGAAGCTGCTTTTGCAGGGATGGCAGAGGCAACAGCGGGTGGAGGACCTGGGCAGCCGTGGCGGTGTACCCATTGGCCCCCGCAGGAGTGTTACAGATCTTGAAGCATGGCTTCCTGTGTGTTTAGCTCATGGGGACACGGTCCCCTTGGGGAAACACGATTCCCTATATGTTATAGCTCAGTAACCGGAAGTGACCCAGGGAAAAGGTGAAAATATATTCCCATTTATTGTAGGAACACCGTTGGTTAAATAGAGGTAGAGGAGGAGGGAGGGGAAGAAATGGGCCAAGGAGATTGGCAGTAATCAGCGACCTGTGAATACCTGCTTTGCATACAGACATGAGCTTAGGCTCAGATGGTGGGAGCAGAGGAACTGTCACCTTCAAGGCACAGCGGGGTGCGAATCTGCATTCATGTGGCTTGCTTTGGGAGGGAGTTTTAGGGCTAAGGGTGGAGATAGGGGAAACGTCTACCGGGTTTGCTGGGGTTTCAGACCTATTACTCAAACACCCTTTGTCCTCTGTGTCCCATTTAGCAATACCGACAAGCAGTGCCCAACAATCTTATAGAAAACAAAAGAGCCACTATTTACTTTTATAGATTTCATAAACATAGTAGATATTAATAAGGGGTGAATTTTTGACTTTCAAAAAACAGTGGAAATTGATAAGCATGTACATATTCTTTGGGCCCCAGCAGAAACAGCCTGCCCTTTGTCAACATTCTGCCTCAGTGTGCTATGTTTGTAGTATCTGATTAAGCAACACTGACACACATCATCAACCAAAGTCCAGAAATTGCATTAGGGTTCACCCTTGCTCTTGTACATTCTATGCATTTTGGACAAATGCATAGGACTTTTATACACAATTATAGTGCTATATATAGTACAGAATTTTTGACCAAATATTTTTAACTCCACTTACTCATATACCTTTCTTATAAAACCCTTTTTGGATTATAATGCTTGAAGCCTATTCAAATCCGTTTCTTTCACAGTCATGCGGACTTATTGTTTCTCCATAACATTTCCTGACTGATTAATCTATGATTCCTTTTTAGATATTGGCATTTATTATGAGCCTGTCTCATGCAACTATGAGGAAACAGAAAAACAGACTATCTGTGCATTAGACAATAATAGCATCCAACAGTGTTTCATGTTTAGTCTGAGTTTAAGGACCTGAGATTCAGAGAAGTTGATAGTGTTGAAACTAAAATATTGACAAATGGTTTTTCGAGTTTCTTTTTGAAGCTCTGTGTTGGCAGGGGAAAACATGGAATGGGCAGAGGCTGGATGTCACTTCCTGGCCCATATCAAGAGACAAAAGCAGCAGGAGAGTGTCCTGGACACTCAGTGTTATAACAACCATAAGCAACACACATACTCCAGCAAGTCTCAAATTCCCAAATTGCCATCATCTGGGAACCAAACATTTAAAACACTGTAGTTTAAGATGGAAGTCTAATTCAAACCACCACATTCTGCCCTTTTCCCCCATAAACACACAATCATCCATGATGTAAAATGCAATGCATTCAGTCCAACTTTTAAATTCCTTACATTATTTTTTTAAATTCTAGTAGTATCCATACTCTCCTATAGCCCAAGATCTCATAACTGATAGCAGTAAGACCAAACAAAGCCATAATGGAACAGAATAAACATTCACAGTACAAAAGATGGCATTGGATATAACAAAGAAATATCAAACCAATAGGTGATCTAAAACAAATAGGGAAAACATCAAATTTCATAGCTCCAAGTCTAACATGTCTAACCTGTAAGTCTGGAGTTGTGCCCTACCATCTGGACTATAAGAAGTCTAGAGAAAACTACTTCCCAAGATGGTAGCTCTCCATCTCAACTATTCTATAATACTGGCTAGGGTTTCCACAGCATTGCAATGTTCCTCCTCATGGCTCCAACAAGTCTCCATGCAGAGACTTCTAACCACCCTGTCTCATATCTGATGGCCATTTCAAAAATAAAATGCATTGCAAATCCATTGATCTTCTCTTTCCTGCATTTGATATACAACATAGTACCAGATGGGCTCCCAATTTGTTAATCCAGAAGGGAGTAAAGCCCACTTTGAAGAACAAGACACTTGTGATGGTTAGGTTTTCTTGTCAACTTGATCTTTTTCATTATCTTGGGTGGGTCTCTGAGGATGTTTACAGGAAGACAGTCTCTCAGTAGGGGGCAGGATGTAAGGAAACTCAGGAGAGCTACAAGTAAACATCCCTTCCTATGTGGGCAGTGCAGGAAGGAAATTCCAGAGATACTGGAAGCCATTATGTCTGGAATAGGGTGACAGGACCTCACCCAAAGGATATATTAGGGGAAGGAGATTTCTTTCCCTTAGAACCTGCCTATTTTGCTGTTTGCTGGTGTTGGTGATGGGTTTTTCTCTCTCTGCTTGGACCTGTGAAAGGTGGCGAGCCTCTTTCGCTACTATGGAACTTCCCCTAAATTTGTAGCTTCAATAAATCTTTTCCTCCCCATATACTGTGCCTGGTTTGGAGATTAATCCAAGCAGCATATGGCTAAGGCACAACAACAGTCCTTCAGCATTCTGGTGCCTTGCTTTCAAAAAAGTCTTTTTGGAATGTTCCCATGATGAGTAAGAAGTGTCCTTGATTGTCTTCTTGAATTGATTTTGTTTTGAAATGTATTTAGTGTTGCAACCACTGCCTGTTTTTTTTTTTTTCTTTTCTTTTTTTTTTATTTTCATTAGTTTAGAAGAACATTTTCCATCCTTTCACCCTGAAGAGATTCCTGTCTTTAGAGGTCAGGTCGGTTTCTTGGAGGCAGCAGATGCAAGGATACATTTTGCTGACCCATTCTGCTAGCCTGTGTCTTTTTGAGGGAGAGGTAAGACCATTAATATTCAAAGTTATAAATGTAAGGCTTGACTTAATCCCTGCCATAGTGTAGTTTTAATTGGATTTGATGCTCTCTTGTTATTTTGTCTCCTATAGGATTCATTATTGTGTCCAACTTCTGGATGGCTCTGAGGGTTGTTTGCTTGGCTCTTCTGTGTGGAATATTTTGTGGAGAATTCTCTGTTCATTTGGTTTAGTATCCATATAATTGTAGATCTGGCTTTTATCTTGAAATATTTTCCTTTCTCCATCTATTATAAAGGATTCTTTCGCAGGTTACAGTAGTTTGGGTTGAAAGCCAAAGTGATTTAGGCTTTGAAGTACACCATTCCAAGCCCTTGTTGCTATCATGGTTTCTGTGGTCTGGTGTAACTTGGATGCCTTTATATGTGATTCATTGTTTTGCTCTTGTTGCTTTTGAACCCTCTCCTTGTTTTCACTGTTTAGGATTTTAACTACTGTCATAGTTATCCACATGCCACTAGGATGAACCTCCACACCAGACACAGTTTTGGGAGGAAAGTATTTATTAAAGTAACAGATCCAGTTCAAGTTCAAGAAAAGGCTTGCCCCATTTCACAGATAAAGGAAGAGAGAGAGAGAGAGAGAGAGAGAGAGAGAGAGAGAGAGAGAGAGAGAGAGAGAGAGAGAGACCTACCACCAGCAAATCAAGCAAGCACACTCTAACTAAGCTCCAGACTTGAGCTTGGACTGCTCTTTGCATATGTATCACTGGAATTTCACATCCACCTCAGAAATACCTTAGGGCTGAAGGACAGGCCAAGGTGACACCTCCTCCAGCCAGGAAGCTGAAGAAAAACTTTTACACTTTTGAATCTATTAGGAGATATTCATTGAAACTCCCACAACTAAAATGTGTCTTTGGGAGTTTCTTCTTTGGTCCTGCCTGTTTGGTGTTCCCTGTGCTTCTTGTTTCCAGATGGGATTCTCTTTTGCTAGAATGGGGAAATTTCCCTCAATAATTGTGTTGAATATGTTCTCTATGCTGTTTGGCTGAATTTCATCCATTCCTGGTATCCCCATGATCTGGAGGTTTGGTCATTTAAGGGTGTTCCATAATTGTCTCATATTTTGTTTGAATGCTTTTTTTTTACTTATCCAAGTTTTTGTTATCCTGATCTATTTCTTCTGTTTTGTCTTCCATGTCTGAGGTTCTGTCTTCCAGGTTATTAACTCTTGTAGTGAGGGATTCTAGAGATATTTTAAATATATCCATTTGATTTTGGTTTTCCTGTAGAGCTTTTTGCATGGTCTCCATCTCTTTTTTGAGTTGCATTTTCATTTAAAATGTTGTCTTACTTAAAGCTTTCTGGTACTCATCCTTGGAGTATTTGATTATGTCTGCCCACTTATTCTTGAGCTCCTCTGATTGCTGATTTGCCTGTATCTCATTTACTCTTCTAGCAAAGTCCACCTGTTTTTTTTCTCCATTGTATTGAGTCTGGTGGCAAAGTTTGGGAGCAGATTCTACACATTTTCATTTGTATTATCAATTTTTGCTTCCATTTCTATTAATAATCTGGATGTAGACTCTTTGCTGAGATGTCCTGAATATGTGTTTGTCTCCTCCTGGGATTGCTTCTGTGCACTTTCTTTGATATTTTCAGTGTGGACTTCCAAAGTGGGGCTAGGCAGACTTTGTGTGGGAAATTCCACCTGTGTATCATCCTTGCATTGTGATCTACTCATATTTGGATGAGAGTTTGTTTTTTCCTGGGCTATCAGTAGTGGTGCAGACTTTGAACGAGATTGCCATGAGGACTGGTGAGGTTCTGGCATTTGCTCAGCTCCTCTAGTGTCAGACAGTATGGGTGCTGTTCAAACCTTTATCAGTAATGGCAGGGTGGGAGCTGGTCCTTGTTTGGAACCCAGGGTTTGTGGGTGCAGTTGTGGGGCACACAGGCTGGTGGGGAACAAAGGCACAGCTCCTTCACATGTCCTTGCCTAGGTTCAGCAGGTCCGAGCACAAAAGGATGGATGGGAGGTCAGGGCACAGGTCTGAAAACTCTCCTTACCTAGGGTCAAGGGGACAATGCATAGAGCCATGGGAGTGCAGGCTGGTCTGGTGCAAAGTGGCAAGCTTGCTTACCTGGCCTGGAAACAGGTTTCAGTGGGTGGTGTCCTGGGTCTCATGGGCTGTTGGGGAGACAAGGAACAGCTTCCTCACCTGGCCTTGCCTAGGGTTGGGATCTGAGTGCACAAGGGTGGGTGGGAGGTCAGGAGACAGGTCTGAAACCTGTCCTCACCTAGGGTCAAGTGGACAATTGTTAGGGCCACAGGTGTGCAGGCTGGTCTGGTGAAAAGCAGCAAGCTTTCTTAACTGACCTGGAACCTGTTGTCTTTGGGCAGGGTTGTGGGGTGCACATGCTGGTCAGGAACCAAGGCACAACTTCCTCACCTGACTTTGCCTAGGGTCCAGGGGTCCAATCGCACAAGGGTGGGTCATGTCTCTGCTCTAGATAATATTTTGTATATTTCAGGAAGTGGAGTTTCTAAGGCATATGATAATTCTGTTTTTGAGGAATCATCACAGTTGTTTTCTACACAGGCTTAAACTAACAATGTATTTTAAGAAGTAACACAAAAGAATTGCAAATTTCTCCACAACCTCACCAAAGCTATGATTTTTAAGTAGTACATACTATAATAAATATTGAATGTCTTTTCCATAAAAAAGTATTGTATGTTTACAATAACTGCACTGAATATGTAGATCATCTAAAAGTTATTGACATCTTAGCAAAACTAAAACTTCAAATCCTTTGAATATATGTTTTCTGTGTTTGTGTCTTTTTATTGTCTCTCAGCAGTATTCACTGTAGAATATTTTTGGCTCCTTGGTTAAATTTTTCCTTAATATTTTTACAAAGTAGTCAAAAAATACTTTTATTGACTTACTTTACCAGTTGTTCATTGTTAATGGATGTAATACAGTTCTGTTTGTGCATGGATTTTTGTATGCTTCAATGTTGATAAGCTTGCTTATTAGTTCAAATAGAATTTATATGGCCTATTTAGGATTTCCTCCTACACAATAGTTCATGGTATTTATATTTTTGAGCTGGTATACTATAAAAGAGTATTGAATTTGTTAAATAACTTTTCAGCATTAGTTGAATGCTGCTAAGATGGTTTGTTACATTGATTAATTTTTATATAGTTTACATCTATCAATTTCTAGGAAATAACTCCATATTGTCATGGTGCATAATACATGGTTGATTGCTGTCTTTAGGAATATTAAAAGTATTTTTTGAATTAACATTCATAATTAATATTGTCTGATAACAATTTTTATTACTTTTATTAATATATTTATGATGAATAATTATATACATTGTATGGGCAAATCTTGTGATGGTGTCCCATTTCCCTCCTCTCTATCCCCTACCCACTGGGGTCCCTCCTTGGTGCACAAACTTGATCTGTCCATAGGGTAGGGGGTATGAACTGCACCAGTGGTAGCTAATTTTTTCCCCTTTTGTGCATTGTTGCTGAGGGGGGCAATGTTTATGGCAGCTCAATTCATAACAGCAAAGAATTGGAATTGACTCAAATGCCCATCACTGGATGAGTGATATATCAAAGTTCTCGTATATATAAACTATAGACTTCTACTCAGCTGAATGGAAAAATGACACAATGAAATTTAAAGAAAAGTGGATGAAGTTGGAGCAGATCATTCTTAGTGACCTCACACATAAGAATAGAGCCAAGTGCCACATATGCTCCCTCATATGTGCTTCCTAAACAGTTTAAGCCTGAACATTAAGAAAACCTATCAGTGAATTGATAGACTATAAAAGGTGATGGAAGAATTGGGGGAGGGAGTAATGGAAGGACAAGGGTACTTATACAACAAACTAAACTAATAACAGCATAAAATCCTATATTTTATATGTAAGTTCCTGAGGAAGCTGTGGACACCACCTGGTAAGAGGGGCCATGAATAGAATGGGAGGTAGCTTATCCCCAAGAAAAATTGATCAGACCTGCAACTCCCTGTCCCAGTTATTGGTTCCTTCCCATAATAAGCTATTGATCAAGGAGACTCTTGAGGTCCCCAAAATGAGACAGGCTTCTGTCAAAGCTCTTGAATACCTGTTCCAGGCCTAAGGTAAGATACAATTGCTGAAAAAAAAAA
>PVHP010015288.1:0-37752 GCA_004024765.1 Zapus hudsonius
ATTGTTTAGATGTTTATTGTTAAATTAATCACCATCAGTATTTGTACAAGACCGAGATATCACTGATTTTATTAAAAATGTGATATAATAAATATATAGATATCAACTTTTTAAAGATGTTAAACAATATTTCTTAGGTCAAGTTAGCTGTCTTAAAGTTTATTAGCTGGACTTTCCACAAAGCCACTCTCATTAGAACTATCTTTACTGATCAGGGTTGTTACATAGTAGGAATAAGAACATACCCAGTTTCACACCTTTAAAGTTCTTGAATTGGATTTGTGAGAATGAGATATTAAACTTCACCTCTCAGACTCATAAATTATTTTCCTTTCTTGAAACTGCCATTGTCTTTACACATATTTCTTTTACTAATTAAATGATAATGTTTACATTTTATGAACATATATATATATATATATATATATATATATATATATATTTGTTGTTGTTGTTGTTTTTTACATGTCTCCAGCCCTTCCTGGGATTTCTTGTGGGTGAGGTGCTTCTGTAATATTAAATGTAACAAAAGTTGTCTTATTTGTTTAAGTCTTTTTCGAAAGAATTAGAGAAAATATTTTACTTTATATTAGTTCTATTTATGCCAATTGGATTAAATATTCTGATCAATTATAGACAAATTTATATAACTATGATTCTTTACAATGACTGGTCATAATAAATTGATATAATCCTTATAAATATGTTAAACTATACTTTGAAATTTGAAAACAATATTCTGAGGTTATATAGTTTCATAATTTTCATAATAAAACATTATTTGTTGACCACAGCTGTGTATAGAAACCTTTTACTTTGAATTGTTTAAAAGAGGAAATCCATGTCTACGTTATCACATCCTGTGACATAGTAGAGCAGATAGCTATGTGGTGCCATTATACAAATACATCATGTGTATTTACAATGCTAGTATTTACTTACTAATATTTTACATCTCAGTGGCTCTAATTATTGAATTCTGTAATGTTTTCCTTAAAATTTGAATAAAATCTTATCTATTAAACCAAACAATGTTTAAAGCTAATATAAATTTATATTATTTTAGTCATTTCATGTCCCTACATATCTAACATATTTTTTAATAAGGAATGAAGATAATTAGTCCTTGACCACACTACTTTTTAAATAATTCTCAGTAATTCTGCCCTGTCTAGTTTGACTCAATGATACCATTGATGGCTACCGGTCTAATCAGTTCAGATTTTTCTAATGCAACTGCTTAGTGACAATCTCGCTAAGTGTCTTCACTAGTCTCCTCAGAGTTCATAGGCATATTCAGCACACAATAGTCCCTAGATGGTGTCTCAAGGCATGTTCATGTTAACATTTTATGTCATATTAGTGTTTGTGATTTTTTTCTAGGATGTGACTTTCAAACACTCAACCTACTAACTTCTTGCCTCATATTAAAGTTCCTTGCATGATTGAATAGTGATCATGATAAAACCCTCTCTACTATTTAAAATAAATAACAGAAGAAATGTTTCCTAGATCAGGAAAGTAAAGAGATTGCATTCTCTACTCAGTGCTGAGCTGCATCGAAACTGACTTCTGTATGCTGGTCATCCAGGCCATTAGGGACATTTCACTTCTACCACCCCAAGAAAAAGTAATGTCATTTGTGAAATGTGGAAAATACATAATGAGAATATTAAAGAAGCGAATTGTATATTACAATTGCCTATGATATAGAAATTATTGACTGTAGCAGGCATTTATAATCTGTATGTTTTGCAGAAGAAATTAGATGGTTATTGCTACTAAAGACAGCCATCTCACTTTATGACACTCATGTTGAATTTATTTGCAGATTACTAATTGAGTAATATATTTTGTTTTAATACTCTGTTGTGCCTGCAAAATTTAATGAATATTGATAGAATTAAAATTATAAACCAGCAAGTATCATAATGTGAGAATCTATGCAGTAGTAGCCTTCAGGAGTTTAAAAAAACAACTTTATTAAATTTTCTGTTAGCTGTTAAAAATAAATCTTTTTAGGAACTTCATTATCTTCTTTTGTCAATATTTTCAGGCTGCTTTCCTATGACACTGAATTAAAATTGCCAATTATCTTGTTTTGAGTAACTGAATATACAAATATATGAATTTTTAAGGAAACATAGTAGCTATAGAACACAGTTTCAGAATTCTGGAATGAACATCCAAACCAGGCCCAGGTTAGGTGAAGAAGGGATTTATTTTAAGCTTGCAGATTCTGTGGGGAAGTTCCATCAATGGCTGAAGAAGCTGCTTCCATATATCTAAGCAGAGGGAAAAAATAACCAAACAGCTCATAAAAACCAAAAGCAGTAAAACATAAAATTGGGACCCAGCCAGAGCTCAGACTGTTCTGTTTATCTTTGGGCTAGAAATTAAATCCTCTCCCAAATACACCTCATGGATGAACCCCAGGATCTGCCCCTCCAGAGACTTCCTCCTCCAGCCAGGTTGCTGGAGACCCAAATTACAAGATTAAGAAAAAAACAAATAAACAAACAACAAAAAAAAACTGAGTCTATGTGGGACATACATTCAAACTATCACAGTAGCTAATATATTTTAAATGCAATAGGAATATTTATTGACATAGAATCTACTTTTATTAAAGGTTATTGGCACATATGTTCAACATTTAAGTGAATTTTATGATACTTTTCTTGTTTTCCAAACTTTTTGTGAGATTAGTAGAAATAAAGTTATAATGGACAATGTAATGTTATATGGATGCATGTAATAATAGATGCTTATGAGTCAGAATGTTTAGCAGGCAGCACACTATTCCAGAAGCTAATAGAAGGTTCTTGGAACCAAAAAATCTATTTCACAGCTATGTTCTGGCTGAACTATTGATAGTCCTTTTGTGTATTCTACAAAATTATAGTGTTCTAAAGACGCTAAATTGCACTGGATTTTAATGATTGCGACCATTTAATTTAAAGACTTGCAAAGGTTATGATGAGATGATATTTACATTCTGTATTGGAACCAAGGGGCATGCAGAACGTCACTACAACCAAGTTCTTACTTAGCACAAACACACTAAATGATCGTGGATTCTGAGTTGAGATGCCTTTAGCTAGAATATTGTCCTAATGGGAATCATACATATTCTACCTCGTGTTTTCTAGTCTGCTCAGCACCTCCATGGTATTTTTATGAGGTTTAAAGAATGCATGGACTGAGATGAGTCTTTTCTGCAGGAGGGGAAAATACACTTTTCCCAGTGAGGTTTCAGTTTATGTACAAATATTAGCTCTTTATTATTTCTCTCAGCAGCTCCAGAGCCAAACTGTATTCCTCATGAGGCTCTACATAATATTTCAAGAAAAGAGGCAGATAACCCAAACAATAAACTCATCATCTTGAGTCTTTTCCATAACAACAATCTGAAAATATGCACTTGGGTAAGGATGCTGATCATCCGGAAGTATGGAGATAATGGACCCAAGTGATCTTAAGTGGTCACGTATGATGGGTCAAAATCAATTCCACATCCACATGACTTTAGAGCAAAGCACTAAATGCAACTTCTCTTGATCTCAGGAAAGAAGACACTGGCTTGATATTCATTGTGGAAGACTACTATTCACAGGGTGGTACTTAGCTCAACAGAGGTTATTTTCTTCACTCCAAGTATTTTATTAAAATCTTTCAGGAATCATTTAATACTATCTATCTGAGTTTCAAGCAAAGTTTCACTGATATTCTACAAGACACTTATTGGGTGCAGAGGAGAAGACTTAGTGGATAATGTCATTTAAGTATGAGTTTCCAAATTGAGCCCTCAGAACCAACATAAAATCTAGTAATCCATGGTGAGCTTCTATAATACCATTGGACTGGTAGCATATTGGGAGGTAAAGTCAGGAGAATTTAAAGGAAGCTCTGGGCAAATGCAACAAAAACAATAGCATGCATCCAGAGAAACCCTGGTGGAAAGACAAAAGCAGATTCAAAATTCTCCTCTAATCCTCACACATGTTCTGTGGCATGCATATGTCTGAATTCTCACACGTAGAACCAAACAAATAATTAAATGAAAATAAATGATCAAGTTAGTGGAGAAACTATGAACATGAAAATGATTGTCCCAGGTTGAGGCTCATCCATGGCTTTCTGGGTGTTCAGACTCCTATGGTTTCTCCAAATGCAGGAAAACCAATAGCAGAATTGGAGTAAGGTAGTTTCATGCATGTTGACCCCTGAAAAATATATCACATATCATACAATGCAAATATTCCTTCCCTTCTATTTATAAAACTCTAGTAGCAATCATACTCCTCTTGAATTCTTGATCAGCTTGTGAGCATCTACATATGAGAAATATTATGTGATGCTTGTTTCTATGTGGTTGGGGTGTTTTCTTAATTCCAATATCACAATTAACCGGGTTTCATTTTTGCTGCTAAGCATAATTTTATAAGCTGCTGAATTATTGTGGAGCCATTAATTAAATATATGATTTGATTAGCATCTATTACATGATATTAACATTTAAAAATGACTTCTCTGGTGTTACCATGTGTTCTGACATACTTTCAATAACAACACATGTAATTTTTTCAAGTTACCTTTTTTCAATAACTGGATATGTATTTATATACACTATGCATACATGTATATCTACCATATGCAAACATTAAGGTGATTTTTATAAGAAAAGATGACATAACATAAGATGACAAATCAACCCAAGTTTAAATGTTAACAAAATGTTTCTCTCTGGAAAAACATTATAATAAACCTCTTTTCTCAAGCACCATGATTAATGAAAAGACAGCACATAGAATAGGTTTTTAAGAAAACTTTCAAATTTCATTGACAGTAATTTGCTTCACAGTGTGGCTTCTGAAACAGCAGAATTAAAATTTCCATTTATTACTTAGTCATAAAAAAGAACAGCATCATCCTATTTGCAGGAATATGAATCATTTTAAAGGAAATAAGCCAGGCCCAGAACCATAAATATTACATAGTTTGTCTTGCATGTCTCAATGTTTACAATTATAAAATAAACATGTAAGTAGAAGGGGTGTTATTTCAGTGGAGTGACCAGGTTGCAGGGGAAATATGAAGGGGCATGGGTGATGAATATAATTAAAGAACATTATATAAATGTTACTACATTCCACCAGGAAATCCATTTTATTCTGTTAACATACATTAAAATTATTCAGATGCAAGTCCTGCTGAGGATGAAGGTGGGAAGTCTCCAAGTGATTCTATTAGACACAGATATTTAAGCAAAATTGTTGAAACGAGAGTAGTTAAAACTACTTAGTTGATCACAATGATGATACCAAGAGTTTCTCAAGGAAGGAAACAATAAGTGAATTTCTTGGTTAGGTCAACATCTTCCCTATATTCCTTAATGAATTTTTCTTTTCAATTAGTTTCCAAAAGGAAGATATTATAATCTCCCAAAATGTGTGAGCATTTGTGAAATATCTATAGTTAGAGACAGCCAAGGACATACCCCTTGGTGCTCATTGATCTGTGTAAATCTTTGCCCTCATTCTCTTCTAGGAACACATTTTCCTCTGAGTGTTGCTAGTGCTTTGCTTTGCCAGACTTGTCTTCACTAGAAATTTAATAGAAAATAAGTACACACTCCCCACAGCACTATTCCATCAGTGCAGGTAGGTTGTGCCATTCTCAGAACAGGTCATAATCTAAATTTATTATATTCCTTATTTGTTTTACTCATTTTGAACCTTTTCTAGAAATAAACTTAATTTTGTGGTATTCAGAATGCTACTAGGGACTTTTGCCTGACACACTGCAAGCACTTCCAAAGGAAACATGCATATTCACAAAATACATACATATGAATGTGCCTGCATTGTGACAAGGAATAAACTCCCCTTCTATTTTCATAGTTCTTTTATTACTTTAAATATTATGACATATAAGAAAAACACTATGTAGTATTTATATCTATGGGTCTGGTTTATTTTCACATATATAGAATAAATAGAATATATTTAATAAATGCTTTTTATATAGTGATCATTGTTAAAAAGTTAGTATTAAGTGTTAAGGCCAGTCAAGAGGGTTTTTTTTTACTGTGAAAAATTATGTAAAACTTTTACCAGACCTCAATTTGAAAAAAATATCTGAAGAATTGATCTGAGGTGAACCAGTTCAATATAATTGTTTAAGAATTGAGTTTCACTGAACTCTATGGAAACATACATTTGTGCAAATGTATGCATTTGTGTCTCCCTACTTTTTCTGAAATTTGCATTCATAATAATCTGTAAACAATGATTGCTCTAAAAATGAAGCCACAATGAACAAAAGTACCATATATGTATATGGTTCTTCAAGGAAAAATATTTGGTACAAGTTTAAAAAATGATTTTCTGAAAATATTTTATATTCTTGTTTTTTAAGTTACCTCTCTATAGTGAATAGGAACAGTACTTTGCAGTGATGAAATTAAGGTTGTTTTTCTATTTAATTCTGTCTCTCTAGAAAGTGGTTATATTAGGATTTCTTTTACCTGTTTTAACTTTTAGTAAATTCATTTATATTCTAGTCACAGTGAAATCATTTTACACATATTTTCATTACAGAAAAAACATACAGAAGAAGCTGTTCATTTTAAGTGACTGTATTTCCTCCCTGTAACTTAGATTTTAGTATTCATTCTAGTTAAATTAATTATAAATATTCCATCTTTTCCTCATAGCTCATGACATATTCTTATAAACTGAAGTCATTGTAATGGATGACCTCAGTGAAATGACAAAGGGAAAGTTTCAAATGCAAGCATTAAAATAAATTGTGAACTTACAAATATAAATACATTTGCTTTTCAGGGAGTTTGGCCGTTGGAAGGTAAATAACCTCGCAGTTGAGAGAAGAAATTTCCTTGGATCCCCTCTGCCTCTTGCCCCAGAATTCTTCCGTAACATAAGGCTTTTGGGACGTCGACCTACCCTTCAGCAAATCACAGAAAACCTTATCAAGAAATATGGGACTCATTTCTTGCTATCTGCTACTCTGGGAGGTATGCATCTTTAAAAATATGTGTGTGTTTCTGTGTGTGTGTGTGTGTGTGTGTGTGTGTGTGCATGCGTGTTTCCCTGCTTATTTCTGCTAAATATTTCTTGATCATTTAACAATGTCAATTACCTAGACATCTAGAGGGGAATCTTTCCATGAACTTTTCGCACATATTCATGGAATGATAGCTACATGACTTGTACAGTGTTCACATTCACGAGGTAGATGAATATGGTAGTTTCTACCTCAAAGCTATTCATAATCTCTCTCTTGCTATATATATATATATATATATATATATATATATATATATATATATATATATATATATATATATATAAATACTCATGTATCTGTTCATAAAAATACATAAATAGATGTCATATTATGGCAAAAGGTTACATAGAAAATATGTTGTATAAACGTGAATAGAAAGAAACCACAGGTGGATGTCATTACTTCTGGTAACAATGATCAGAAGTGGAATGTTAGAATAACTAAATCTACAATGTTTTCAAACATACTATTTCAGTACTTCTGAATGTGTTTCAATTCTAATTTAGAAAATATATCAATTTGATATGAAGGGGGCTATAATCTCACTTGTTACTTAGTTTACAAGGTTGTGGAAGAAAGTTGTGCTTTAATACATGGATTAACACAATTTCCAATAATATATGATAGAATATACCATTTATAAAAGGGCCTTCTTGATTTCTCTAGTGCAGTGGAGCTACAACACAAGAGTGCCTGCCTCCTTGTCAGTTTCTTCCTCAGTCCACAGAGGTGCCCACTTCACAGTGTAGAAAAGGCTGCTTTCTCTCCATGTCTCAGCTGTGGGGATGACTCTCTTTTCCTTGCCTTGCTGCTGCAGACTCTCAGAGATTTACAAACATAGTTACTCCAGAAATATTCCACACTAAACCCTCTTCTAATCTTGTACCAGCACCCTAGATCAACATGGCCCACCCCCATGAAGGTCATTTGAAAACTGGTGCCAAGATTGTTGTAGTCAGCTTTCTAGTTGCTGCACATAAAGAACCCAAAGAAAAGCGGCTTGTGGAGGAATGGGTTTATTTGGCTTATGGACTCGAGGGGAGACTCCATCCTGGCAGGGATGTAAAAGCCCTGGCCTGGAGAAGGCCTAAAATCCTAGGTTCTTATCTCTAGTACCCATGTAAAGTCAGATGCACAAAGTGGGACATGCATCCAGACTTTGTTTGCAAAGGCTAGAGGCCCTGATGTACTCTCTGTCTCTCTAACACAGACACTCTCTCTCCCGGTCCTTGAAAATAAATAAAAAAAATTAAAACAAAAAAGTTATGCAAACCATTCCATTAATATATCTGGGGTGCAAATAATATCACTCACTTTCTAGTATTTTGTATATTTCTGAATTTTTTGGTCAATGACATGTCTAATACAATTTTTTTTCTATTCTAAATATAATCTGTAAAGTTGTTCAGAAAATTCTTTAGAGTGAAATTAATAAGGGAGTGAATAATTAGGCCTCAACAGTTTAATCATATTAAATATATCAGATTATAAGGCAGACTGTGAATAACTTCTGGCAATTATTAAATTACTACTGTTATAATTGGATTTCAGCTGTCCCGTTGCTCTAAAGGTTGTATCATGTTATTTCATGTTTTTCCTGATTAAATATTGTAGGGTTCCTCTCTAGTTTCTTTGACCAAACACCTAATAGAAGCAGCTGAACGAGGGAAGTGTGTGGTTGAGGCTGCTGGTCACAAGGAAATCCCCATTGATAGGAACAGGGAAATGAAGGCTGCTTTTCAGATTACTCAGTCCTTTCCTTTCTCCCTAGACAGAGGAATGGAACCAGCCACATAGCATAATTCTTCCTATCTCAATTAACCCAGTCAAAATCATGTCTCAAATCTAGTTTTATAGGAAATTCTATGTCTTTCCAAGTTCACAGCAAATAAAGCCAACCCAAATATGAAGCTATATTGTTCTATTTTTAAATGTGATTTGTAATATTTCAGGTGAAACAATTCTCTGTCTCTTACTTAATATATTTTCTTATTCTCTCTTTTCTCACCTACTAAACTGGAGAAATAATTCTAGTACTGGTATGCGGGGGTAATATATGTAACCAAATATTTTAAGTAAAAGTGTGGTTATTTATAAATATAATCTTTATAACAACTTGAATCTTCACCACAATTTAAATATTAAAAATAAGTTGAGAATAAGATATTTACTCAGTATAAAAGAGAAGTAAAATAAATAAATGAATGAATTTGTTCCTCAGAGTTATTTACTCTGCCTTATTATTGACATAGTCATAGAACACTGGATCATGTATTGGAGGCCTTCAGTGGGACATTTTATGATAGGTGAAGCCAATATTTGAATTATTTTTATATATGGAAATATGTTATAAAAACTTTCTTGAAACTACATCAATTGCCCACTTATTTGATTTTTAAAACTGCTCATTAGTACAGTAATTGTGTTTGCTACTACTTTGAATAATGGTTTCTAAACCCCAAGACGGTTTAAAGTTCCAAACTAAAAACTGAAATTGAAAGATTCTACCTTTATTAAGTAGAAGAGTGATCCTAAGCCTGCAGCTCTTCAAGCCATCTCCACCCAAGCCTTTGAACTGTTGCACTTCAGATCTGTGTACAGGACAACAAAACTTATCTAATATATATGCATTTTAATAATTGGGTCAAGCTAGGCTCTAGATGCAAATGATTTGTAGCAATATTTATTCAGGCAGCACAAAGTCGTATATATTTTTTTCTGGGAAATAAAAATTGAAAATTACTACTGTTTTTTTTAAAAATATATTATTTATTCATTTTACTTATTTATGCATTATTTAACTTTTAATTGATAAGTTTTATGAATATACATAATATGTTTGATCATAATACATTGTTTTGATCTGTCCAATCACAATTAAATATTGTGACATTGCTATATGAAGATCCATATGATTTTTCTTTCTGAAGAGCACCTTCTGAAGATGTGTTTTTAAAGCATTTTTGGTAGTCTTTAGTTTTATTTAAATGTGGACATTATTTTCATCAATGGCTAAATAAACCATAAATGCTTAATATCCACTAGAGTATTAAAAGAATAATAATTAATCCTACATCAAACTCCATGATTTACATATAGCTATACCTTCAAAACAATTAATTTAATATTTAAAAATATACTTGACAAAATATTTTTGCTTTATGTACCTTTCAGTTATAGGAAGAAGTTAGACAATAAGATAAAATATGGGAAGGCTATTAGTTGCACTTTATCTGTTCTGTAGCATTACCACAGTTTTAAGAATTTTAGAAGTCCTATGTAACTTTAGAAATGCTCAGTTCTTACTCTTCTTTATGGGAATTTTCTTCTGTACACAGTCTCTGTCACACACCATTTTTTTTTAATTTAAAAAACTTTTAATGTTTTTTCATACGCATGCATTATCTTTATTCTAACTTGGTGTCTTATTAGAAAGTGCAAATTTCTTGTAGTTTAGTTTAGTAATAACATGGTTGAGGAAGCAGATAACCAAATACCGAATATATATATATGGATAACCAAATAACATATATATGAATATAAGTATAATAAATATATAATATGTAAGTAATATTTCCTTATATATGTCCATGTATATGTATTAAGGAGATATGAATAATCATTTGAAAATGTATGGAACATTTCTACTCTTAGAACATGTGATTTTTGTAAATCAAACATTAAATACATGCTGGCCATATGCCTTTAATCCCAGGTCTTTCTTTTTTGCATTGATTAAAATGGTCATGAGGTTAGTGTCATTAATCTATTCACATGATTACTGTTAAAAAGTTCGCACTTACTGCTTTTGTTATGTTGACACAATTTTACATCACTGGATGGAAACCAACTGGGTCATACATACTCTTTATTTTCTTGTTTGTTATTGACATCTGTTCAAAATGATTATCTTCACAATTTCTTTTAATTAGGAAAATTGGTCTATGTTTTTGTATTGTATTCAAATTCTGTTTTGGTATCAGGGTGTGGATAGATTCATAAAATAAGTTTGGTAATGTTCCTGCCCTTTCTATTTTATGCAACATTTTGAGAATAAATAACATTAGCACTTTTGTAAAGGTTTAGTAAAATCTGAGCTTGGTTGACTGGGATTTTCATTGAAAGAAAATTCATTACTGAGTCAGTCATGACTGTAATGAATCTTTTTTTCATTTGCTTATGTCTTCTTGACCTAATGTTAGTAAGTCATATATTTCTAGGTATTTATTCATTTTTAAACAAATTTCAGTCTCTGGAATATAAATTCCCAAATTATTATCTGATGTGTCTATGTCTTTCACTTTCATCTGTAGTAACTTCTATTTCATCTCCAATTATAATAATCTAAGGTCTTCTTTGTCTTTCTTGTAGGGATTTATTAATCTAATGCACTTCTTATCAAAGCAATAACTTATATGATCAATTATATGCATTGTTCTTTAAATTCCTGTTTCATTCATTTTTGCCCTGATATTTATCTCTCTCTG
This sequence comes from Zapus hudsonius, assembly GCA_004024765.1. Taxonomy (NCBI): domain Eukaryota; kingdom Metazoa; phylum Chordata; class Mammalia; order Rodentia; family Dipodidae; genus Zapus; species Zapus hudsonius. The sequence goes on from PVHP010015288.1 coordinate 11,580, forward strand.
TTTGTACTTTTGGGTATGATTTATTCTCATTTTTCTACATTCTTGTGATACATTAGTTTTTTTTATTTGAGATCTTTCTGATATTTTATTTTAAGCAGTAAACTTTCCTCTTGTAACATTTTTAGCTGTGTACTACAAAGTTTCTGCATCATTTTATTCTACAAACTTTTTTATTTCTTCCAACATTTTAACACACTAATATTTTTTCTGTCTCAATTCATCTCAATAGTTATTGTATTAATTTTCTTGATGTGATGCAACATAGATTATTTTTATTTAATAAAAAATAAATTGTTAAGAAATAAAAAAAATTAAAAAAATTGTTAAGACTTTATTTGTAGTCTATTTTGAAGAAGGTTTTATGGCTACTGAGAAGAATACATATTCTGATTTGGTTGGATGCATTCTCATGTACATATCTGTAAAGTGCATTTGGTCTATGGAATAGTATAATCCTGATGGTACTTAGTTGATAGTTTAGACTTTCACAGCAGGCTCTATTGAAGCTTCCCTACCAGTGGATGTTCTGTGATCTCAGATTTTAGTGTAGCTCAGATATTATTTTATTTTATTTTGTTATGAAATATATTATTACCTTACAAAGAATTGTGTTACATTACTGTGATTTCATACAATCTCTGATTTCCTGCCCCCAACATTAACTTCCTTTCTACCTTCATAGACCATGTTTCCTTAGGCCTTCCCTCACGTTTCTTCACTTTCTCTTCCTCTCGTGTGTGTGTGTGTGTGTGTGTGTGTGTGTGTGTGTGTGTGTGTGTGTGTGTCCTCCTTTCTGATTTGGAACTTTGGAGATTAGGTGACTCTCAGGTTTCAGTGTTCTGGGGATCAGGTGCACATGGCCACACCCAGCGGTTCACCTGGAATCTGGTGATTTTTTTTCTAACTCCAACTGTCTCAAGTTCCCTCATGCCCTCATATTTATAGTTACCTAATGTTAGTAAACTTCCATGTTTTCAGTAAGTAATTTTTTATAATCTAATTCTATTTTACCAATTTCTGTTAATCTGAACAGCAATTTATCCATGGATATTCTCAAAAAGAAAAAAAAACTATGTCTTAAGTTTATGTCCTTCCATTTAATAATCATATTATCTTAATTTACAATTTTTTCTGCACTTGCACTTGACATTTTTTAATCATGTAAAATAGTTGCCAATTTTGATTGCTTTTTTTGATTAATTTTAATTGGAAAACTAATTTCTCACTATGTAAGCTCTTCGGCTTTCAACCTTTAAGAAATTGTGCCTTGATTCATAAGTTTTAATTTGACATGAATAGTTTCTATTATTTATTAGATGCATTTTAAGCATTACCAGTAATAATAATTTTAATGTTAATATTTTAAATAATATTATTAATTTCTAAATATTGAAATAGCCTTGAAGTAACAGAATTATCATATTTGGTCAGAAGATGTAAACTTTTCATCTTTAGAGTTGGATACTGTTTGCTGTTGATTTATTTATAATTTTGCAATAATACTCATTAATGTTTAATATCTGTTGTGTGTTTATTTTACCTTCTTTGGGCATTTGTGCCAGTTTTACATTTTTTAATGTGGAATTTTATTCCATTCTTCATTTCATATGTTCTTGATACATTTCCAGGAGTGCATTTTTATCTTTAATTCCCCCTGGGAAATTATTTATATCTACTGCACATGTAGATTTCTAAGGTGTTGTCATACCAAACTTATCTTAACATTGTTTCTAAAAAATACAGGTTTTTTTCTGCTTAGTTGTATATTCACTGTGCCACTTCTCAGTGCTATTTTATCTTCTCTTGGAAAAATAATCCAAAGTTGACCACTGCCTAGCATATTTCTTCTGTTAGCCACTAAAACAAGCACCTCAAAGATTTATTTATAATATCTAGTTTTTAAAATTTGGCTAATAGCTAGCTCAGTCTCTTTAGTAGTGTATACACACACACATACACACACACATATATATATATATATATATATATATATATATATATATATATTATTTTCACATCTTGCATTTATATGTGTATAGCCTTATTTCCATAACCTACAAGACATATGATAACTTACTCTCGTGACATTTTGTTTGTACTGTCATAGCTGCATCCTTAAATTCCAATGTCATAATGGTGTATTTGAAAAATTTATAATTTTGTCTTCATTTAACCTGTATTATTAACCTATACAGTACTCATTTTCCCACATATGCGCTTATTTTTTTAATTTTTATTTTGCTTTGTTTTGAGGGAGGGCCTCACTCTAGCTCAGACTGACCTGAAATTCACTATGTAGTCTCAGCCTGGTCTAGAAATCAAAGCAAAGAGCCTACCTCTGCCTCCTGAGTGCTGGAATTAAAGGTGTGTACCACCTTGCCTGGCTATTTTTATTTATAACATTTTAAATTAAAAAATAAATAATATTTTATAGTGAGCCTGGTCTCTCTGTGTATCTCTGACCTTGAATAGCCTGGCATTTATTAATTAATCAAGGTTTGCCTAGACCTCTCCGTTGTTCCCCCGCCTGAACCACCCACTCATGCACATGCTTCAGTCAGAGGTGCGCAAATCCGTCTGGCTTATATTTTATAAACTTAAGCAAAATTTTATGTAAATGAGGACTTCAAAATTGAAAAATATATTCATCTTTTATTATTAATTAAATTTCTAGTATTTTCTTATAAGTTTATTTTGGCTACTTTATTGCATAGATTTCTGTCATTGACTTTTAAACCTTATTAGGTGTATTTTGATCTAAGAACTGTTAAAGTCTCTAAGTATTATTAATGAATGTCTATTGCTCTTATATTTTCTACTACACAGAAAACATAAAATTACTGTTGAAGCAATTTTGCAGAGGAGTATAGAACATTATACACTATTTTTCTTTTTCCACATTTAATAAATTGGACATGGTCTATTTTCTGTCAATATCATTACCTTTGTTTCCTTTTTACTTATATTTACAGCAAGATGTTACCATTTTACTTTCAGCCAATCCAAGGCTTGTCTCTCCTGTGAAGTGGTTGAGCTATCTTAGGAGTTCTTAGCCCTCCCCAGGCTGACAGTGCTTGCCTTTGCTATTCTTCCTAACTTGGTTCTTTGATGGTTTTTCCACACTGTTATTGGTCCTTTTGAGATGAGTTAACACAAATTCCAAACTCTGATATTTTGTGGGAGGAAATTCTTTTTGTGGATTTATTTCTGTAGTGTTTTGCATGTTATTTAAGTGCAGTGCCTGATGGGTGCACTCCAATGCTGATTGCATTATGCATGGTCTAATGCTGTATATTTGATCCATCTCTGCCCAGCCCTGAGGGATAATGGTTCTTTAGCTATCCTACTTGGCCTATTGGGTTTCTACTGTTGCATATAAGTGTCTAAATATAAAATAGGTATTTGTTCCTCACCAGGATTCTTTGTGAGAACTCATTCTGAGGTAACCTGACCTAATCCCTTGCAGAGACATTAAAAACTTTTACAAGACTGGAGTGTCACTTCAGCTTTGCCATTTCAGAACATGTATTGACTTTAATGCTGAGATGGAATGCAGCTTGCTCTAGTAGATGACCTTAGTTGGCCTTTGGAAAATGCAGCCTGTCAGTTTTGATGTGGGCACAATGCCACAAGAGCAGGTGGATTCCTGAGAGAGGAGAATGGGGACAATTTTATGATTATGTGATAGAAAAATATGCAATAATGTAAAAGTCCAAGGATCAAAAGTTCTTCTTGTGTAGCATAAATGATAAGGGAGCGCTCATTGCTACTAGCATTTTGAAAACCGTAGCTTACTTTTAAAATACTTTAAGTTTCACCATTGATCACTGGCAGATTCTATATTTCTACTGAGTTTAAGAGGAAACTTCTGAAAGTATTAATAATGCATATATACATGCTTAAGTATGCATTCAGTACATATTAATTATATAAGAGAAAACTATTCAAGATTAGTCACATTTTCATTTCGATATGCTCTTCTGTGTTAAAAAGTTCCTAATTAATGTCTTTTCATGAAACACTACTTCCATTCATTGATATTTTGTGTAATTTTTTTCTCACTAAAAGCCAATGAAGTATAAAGACACTGCTTGTGAAAATCTAGATATTAACATTTAATCCAGGCACATTCAAAGCCTATAATGCTTCTGTCAAATTTTCAGGTATGTAGAGAATAAATACATGAAATTATTTTTAAAAACAACTGTCGTGTTGGTATTTAGTCATGGATATATACTATATTCTAGGCCACCCAACCTGCAAATAACTGTGAAACTGAGTTAAGTGGAAATTGAATAATGTATGTGTTATGACTGCAGGAGAGGAGTCACTCACAATTTTTGTGGACAAACGGAAGCTGAGCAAAAGATCTGAAGGAAGTGATTCCAGCACCAACAGTTCCTCTGTCACTCTGGAGACCCTCCACCAACTTGCAGCCTCGTATTTCATTGACAGGGACAGCACGCTACGCAGACTGCACCACATCCAGATTGCCTCCACTGCCATCAAGGTAGGAGTGAGTTGATACTGCTGTCTCCTCCTTCTGGTTTTCCCCATCTCCATCACACCTTCCTATACATGCCATATCCTTTTTTAATTTAAACTATGGAATTATGAATGTATATTTTGGACTTATACTTTGTTTATGGATTTATAGTACATTTAACATTGAAATATATATATGTCGATAACTGCATCAAGGGTTTGAATGACAAAGTGATATTGAAATATACTTGAATGTAAACAGTTTAACTTATACACAAACTCTTGCATACATCTTGGCTTTAATGATATTGATTTCTCTCTCTTGCTCTCCTTCTCTGTCTGTATATCTCTGCTTGCAAATAAATAAAATATTTTTTAAAATTCAAAAAGGACTGGAGAGATGGTTTTTGCCTCTAGAGCCTAAGGACCCAGGTTCAATTCCCCAGTACTTACATATTCCAGATGTACAATGTGGCTCATGCATCTGGAGTTTGTTTTCAGTGGCTAGAGGCCTTAATGTGCCCAAACACACACAAACTTTCTCTGTATCTCTCTGTTTACATATAAATAAAAACAGAAAATATAATATTGATTTTTTACTATAATTAATGTTACCTTATTTTAAGCATTTATAATATTATATTATGTAAAGGATTTAATGACCTGAAAGTAGAACATAGGAAAATATATCATTAAGAATATTCATTTAAGGAATCTTTTCCCTTAATGTTTTTCTAATAAAATTAGGATGTACAAGTATTTGACTGATTTTTTAATATATTTTATTTATTCATTTTCAAGCATATAGAGAGACAGATGAGAGAGAGAGAGAGAGAGAGAGAGAGAGAGAGAGAGAGAGAGAGAGAGAGATAACCAGGAGTACCAGGGTCACCACCTTGTGGCTCTGGCTCATGTGGGTACTGGGGAATTGAACCAGGGGCCTTAGGCACTGGAGACAAGTGCCTTAACCGCTGAGCAATCTCTCCTGCCCTTGACTGAAATTTTTTAAAGTTAAAAAAAAACCTGTAATGAGTTGGTCAATACCATGCATTCACTAAAATCTCTTGACTCTATCGATAGTGATTTTAGCTTTACTAAAATTGAAAAAAGACTAAACAATGCAGTTTTAATTTTTGAAAGCAATTACAATTTCCAATGGAGAAAATGAACAGGGTTTATGTCTCTAAATTGGATTAATTTACTTTTTGAAATTTGTATCTGAAACTTTAAGCCAACATGTTATTTTGTTTGACAAATTGTTAGTGTAACATTAACTACGTTAAGAGTAAGAGAAGTAGTAGTAACAAGTAAATACTAAGGAAATTCCTGTTTTTCATATAAAATATTCATTAATTCATAAAAAGAATACTGGTCAATTATAGCACTGTATTGTCTTAGGAACTAAAATTATTCTCTCTCTCTCTCTCTCTCTCTCTCTCTCTCTCTCTCTCTCTCTCTCTCTGTGTGTGTGTGTGTGTGTGTGTGTGTTTCTGTGTGTTAGTTGAGAAGCTAGTACTCCAATAATTTGGGAATCAAATCTATAAGTAATAGTATGCTTCACAAATAAAAAAAATATGCCCAGAACAAGTAGAAATGTTTTAGTTAATTTAGAAATTTAACACAGAGTACTGTTAGATATTTTGTTGGAATTGTGGAATAGAAATAGATTTTTTTTCAGAATCAATTTTAATGATATAAACAGTAGCTTAAAGTATATGTTTGTAGATGAAAGCATGGCTGTGTGTTCATTATATGGTTCTTGATTTTTTTTGGTTCAGCACCAAGCAGAATTATCCAGTAGAGTTTTAATACTTATAATAAATATGTTCATGTATAGTTCTTGCCCATATTTAATTATTATTTGCACATGGTTTTTCCTAACAAGTGAAGCTTGTCATCTAAAGTATATGTATTTAATTTAATTTAAAGTAATTAAATTGGGGAAGAAAATGGCATGCAGGCCATGTTTGAGATTTTGCTGACACACCTGGGAAAGATAAGGATTTGTGAAGTTTATAATTTAGCTGTGTAAAAGTAATAAGCCCCAAAGGGAAGCAACCTTAATAGAAAGCGAGTGGTCTACAAGAATCTCTGTAAAACAGAAAAGAATAAGCTTCAGTTTTGAAGCGGACCATCACAGCCTCACTTTCACAGAGTATTTGAAAATAGCATTTCTCTACCAGCCATGGGAAGGACTTCCAGAGGATACAGTGAACATGGTCTCAGTTGAGTATCAGTTGACTGTAGATCAGCAGAAGAAATGAATTTAGTCCAAGAAGGAAAAAAAAACCATAATATGCTGAGAATGACCTAGGAATATCTCAGTCTGTCCTTTTAGATTAGGCAAAAAAGACAGAGGTTCCAGCTAGAGACTGCAGAGCTATGGGCTGAAGACAAACATCCACTGAGTTTGCATGGGTCTTGAATGGGTGGGTGGGAAGTGAGAAGAGAGGAGACATTGGGATTTTCTGGGTTTAATTCATGACTGAATGGAAATTCTTTCTGAGTCAGCTGTTAATTTAAGTGAGTGATTATTCTCTGCAGCAGGTCTAACTGCATTCTGGGTGATTTTGGAGGGTTCCAGGAAAAGATTTCTGCCATAACACTGTATCCAAGCAAGGAGAGGAACACTGCACATACCCACATGAGCCTCAGCAATAAGGTCTCAAAATAAATGCACTCTTTCATGTGTATATTATTTTCAGGAGAGTAGTTTCATAGTGTCACTCTATGGATAAAATCTATTTTTCACTGTGTTTAAGGAAGTGAAGAGTGTATCAAGGCAGAGTTGTGGTGGAAGAAGTTACTTGGTCAGAATGAATTTGTCAAGTACTAATATCATTTATAATCATGTAAATCATCGGATTCGGAGTGTTTTTACACTGGTCTATAAAGCAGATTTTAATTCCTTTATTAAACATAAGTAGAGCATGATAATTAAATTCATAACAATAAAATATATGTAATGATTAAGAATATATGTAGTGTTCTGTATCTTCTTAGTCTCCAGCATGTTTCCATTTTGCATTTGGAGGATTTATTTTCTTGTGTTGTCTTTCCTTTCAATTTGTTGCACAGTTATAAGTGCTGAAAGGAAAAACACAATCTGTATTTTCATGTTTTGTTTTCAATTAAGTTAGATTTTAGAAAGTAGCTACCAGATGGTAGCTAATCTTTCTTTATTTTAAATCTTGATGAGAAATAACAGAATAGAATATCATTTCACCTTTTGGTAGCATTCACTTGTGTTCAATTCTACTCTGTCTCGCTGTCCATCACTCTTCTAGTTCAGGCTGTTTCTCCTCTGAAGCAAACTCACAAAAGCCTCCAGGCTCCACATGCATTTGGCTCTCATGTGCCTCAACTTTCCAACTACCCTTAATCAAAGCATAGCTTAGGCTTGTTTCATGTGATCCATGGTCTACAATAGTTTTCTCTTTTAAAACTGAGTACTTGTGGTAGTTATTTTCTCTGTTATAACTGAGTATTTGTGGTTATTTATATAGTTCACACAAGATATTTGATGTATGTAGCAGGGTGTTAAAGATTAGAAACAAGGAAATAAATAATACAACATCCAAAGCTACCTATTCATATTTTTTTCTATTTTTAAACATTTTCTGTGATTATTTATGCATATACCAAATGCATAATACATAATATATAATAAAAACCTGTTTTGTAGATGTTAAATATACAGTGTATAATACTATTTTTACAGGTGCCAAGGCATGGTTTAGATCATTCTTCCAATCACAGGGTCTTTATAGTTTTCACCTGAGCCTCATCTTGGGAAGGATAAATTTTGCAGATCACACAAATTTTCATGGAATCTAATTCTTTTCAGGTTTCTAGACAGAGGGTCTTAGTTTCTCACTGACTGCTTATGCAGTGCCAATTTCAATTATTTGCCAATTATTCCTATACACAATTCACAAGATAGCAATTTGCTTTCTGCATTTGAGAAAAGGAAATATATCTCTTAGGAAGATATTAGGATCTCATATAATGTAATCACACCTAAATAGTCACATATATTTCATGTTCTATTTCTTATTCTGTTATTAAAATAAGTCTAGCAACTGTCAATACACAGTATTGCATGGGTTAATACTCAGAGGAAAGAATCATGAAGCCACCTTAGAAGCCACATTATAAATACACACACACACACACACACACACACACACACACACACACACACACACACACACACAAAGCCAATATCAAGAAACCTTTCTGTATTATTCACAAAGTTGTTTTGCGGGGAGGGTAATGAGAAACAGCTCGTCTTCCGGCCACTACAACAGAAGGGGTGAGTAGAGACCTATGCTAGTTTTCTTTCTTATATGTTCACTTCATGTGGGCCTCATGCTATGCCCACAGACAGAGCTTGTCCTCTATGGAAACACTTTCACAGACACACCTAAAGAAACAGTTTAGTAATCCCTTAGGTGCTGCAATTTCATCCCTGTCAACAATCAGGTTGACACTCAAGATTAGCCATCACACCTTCCCTATTTGAACAAGAATTTAAACATAAAAAAAATCCATAGAAAACATCAGTTTGACAAATCCAAACACAATAAAAATTTTAAAAATCAGGATGTACTATAGCCTAATTACTTAATAAATATTAGAGAGTATCTTAATTTCCATTAGCTATCAAAATTCTTTCTGAGCCTGGTCTGTTGGTGTTTGCCTTTAATCCGGATCTTGCAAGGCCAAGGTAGGAAAAATGCTATGAGTTTGCAGCCACTCTAAGACTACATAGTATATTCCAGATCATCCTGAGCAAGAGTGAGATCCTATCTTGAAAATCAAAAAACAAATAAACAAAAAATTAAAAATCTTTCTACTTGAATTGCATTTTGCAGAATAAAATCATAAAGAAAAAGAAATATATTTACAGATTAACATATACATTTAAGCAACTAGAGCATTTGAGCAATTCAAAATATTTTGCAGTGCTCGAAAGATATATGAAAAATCATTTAATATTTAAAAATAAGTTACATAATTCTAAAATATCCATGCCATCGAAGAAATCAAAATTCACAGACGATGGATAGACAAATGGAGAAATAATAGATACATGAATATTATTAGATAAATAAATGATAAATAAAGAATTAAATATTTTCAAATGATACATTTATGTTTTAGATCAAACCTAAAAGATTATGCAAATGCACATATCAAGCAAATGTTTCCTTAAGATTATAAAGGACATTTACAGGCTTGAGAAATAATAACTCAGTGGTTAAAGGGGCATGGTTGCAAAGCCTGACAGTCAAGTTCAACTCCCCAGGACCAAAATCAAATGTGAAAAATGGTACAGGTGTCTGGAGTTTGCCGTGGTTGTGGTTGGAGGCCCTAGCATGCCCATTCTCTCTCTCTCTCTCTCTCTCTCTCTCTCTCTCTCTCTCTCTCTCTCTCTCTCTCTCTCCCTGTCTCTCTCTCCCTGTCTCTCTCTCACTCCCTGTCTCTCTCTCTGTATCTCTCTCTTTGTCTCTCACACATATCACACCCAAAAATAAATAAATCTTTGCTTAAAATAAATACCATTTACAAAAAAAAACTTTATTGGGAATTATTCAGCTGACAATATTTATATTATATAATAAAAATGACTAGGAAAACAATCATGTGTGAGTTAAACTGTAAACAAGCAGAAGAAAACCATCGAATTAAAATTCAAAAAGTACATAACAAAAATTAGTGAAAAACAATTGAAAGAGATTCTATCATTTTTAATGAAAGAAAAATGGGATTGATAAGCATTTGGCAAGTATTATTAAGAAACAAATTAATGAATAGGTAAATTACCAGTACTATCAATGAGAAAAGTAATCTTTCAGTGATGCATAAGTCAGATATTAATATAATGCCTATTTAAAAATTTTTGGCAAAATTTAAGCACATTAAACCAATAATATAACAAAAGCTTACTGATAATGTCATTTAGACTTGTTTCCAAGAACATTTGTAACAACATAAAAAGTTAAACAATATCACTTGTGTTAGCCAAATATATGATAGAAGATTGACAGATAAAATGATTCCTTTTAGACATACATAAAAGCTATAGTCTAAATAGAAAATGTATTTCTTATTAGAAAACTAGAAAGCCTGGGAGAAAAATGCAATGTTCACAACCTAATAAGGGGTAGTTTCAATGTATGTAGATCCCATGACAAACTCAGTATATATTCTCCATGTTCAGGTCAGGACAAGGACACCTGGATATAAAGTACAGTATTATGAGAATTGGGAAGTTTACATTTAAATTGAATCTATAGCCAATAATATCAAAATTTTTAATCAGTGATATATGTGAAAAGGAGTGCACCAAGCCATAAAATATTATTAAATTAAATTAAGTTTCTGGCTTAATTTCCAGTATGCAATGTTTAAATACACTTAAAATACAATGTTTAAATACAATATTTAAAACTTTAGCATGCATGCAGTGATGGCATCATATATAGGTAAATATGGTTTGTATCAGTCCATCTTCCTCATCTCTCTATTAGCTAACTACAAATTGTTAATGGTTTTCCCCTTGTATTTCTGTCCACTGTACTTCTGACCACTGTTTTTATGATGAAGAGCCATCAATACGCTAAGGTTTTTCTCAATAGTATGGCTGCAGTTTCTCTGGTTTTTTTCAGTTTTGTTTATTTGTTTTGAATGTTCAGGAGTTTGACTAGAAATTCCATGATGATTCTTTATTTCCCTCATTCTTCCTAAGCTTCTTAGATCAGCAGATATCTTACATTATTTTTGAAATATTCTTGGCTGCTTTCCCTTCAAATCATTCCTTTATTCTTTTCTGGATCCCTATGCTCAACACGAGTACAGCCTGTTACTTTAATTTCTGAGCAAAGTACTAACAGTAGAATTAGGGAAAGATTCTTAATGTACTTTGCCATGTCTTCTTTGAGAAAAATAAATTCCAGTAACATATAAGTGAAAATAGCTTTTCCTGTACTTGTTATTAATCAGATGGTACAAATGTAGCACTGATTAAATTTTCAGTTTTCTTCTCTATCCTGTCCAATATAAATCGATCCAATCTGTTCTAGGCCCTTGTTCTTATTTGAATCTACTTGTGTTGTCTTCTGTCTTATTCATTTTCTCATCTTTTTACCTTTTATGCTGCTTCACTGTTTTACACATACATAAAACAAAGGGAGAAAAAACTGCCAGAAAAGCAAAAAAAAAAAAAAAAAAAGAATTGTACATCATCATCTAAGACTGACACACTTAATTTTCAATGGAAATAGATCTATATATGCCTGAAAATTAAACTTGATTTGTTGATTGTTAGTTATAAATATTTAAAAATGATGACTCATGTTTCATTTTACAAATCTCTGTATCTGCCCACAAGTGAGATTCAAGAGGTGGCTATGTGATTACAAAACAAATGCCCATTCTCTGTGGCACAGGAAATCTCTCCCATTTCGAGATTGGTTACAAGTCTCCTGAAATTCTTAAGAATTACCCGTGTTTTATTAGCCTGTGGTCTTGATCCACTTCTGCCTTGGTCCATGAAAATGTTACCTAGCATTTGCAATGCAATGCCTTGCATTGCAGACAGGCAGGGATGCATCAGAGAAATTGTTTGGGGCTTTTATTTCTCATTGTGTTCCTAAATTCGTGAAAATCTGGCATCTTTGTAGGTTTCTCTTAGCTCTTCAGTTGTGTCAAAAATGGTTTTGTACCACAGGCTGGTGCTTATAAGAGTGTCCCTCACTTCTTCCAGGCAATGCTGGTTATGGCTATACCAAGGCAACCACAGTTTTCCCCCAAGAACTCAATGAAGGCTTATGTGTTCAACTCTTAGAGTGAGTTGAGAGTCCACTTACTCTCGTGCTGTTTATAATTTCAATCTACTATATCAACCCAAAAATAGAAGCTTCACATCCCTTCAAGTTCTCATTTTTCTTGCAACTACATATATAAACCATATCTGTTGCCTACAATGAAGGCAGCCACTCCTGGAAAGAAAGAATTATTAAGATTCTATCAAGTAATTATTTAATTTATGGACACTGTTCATTTATAACTAAAAGATAATGCTTTTAGAGACTGATTTTTTAGTGTTTTCAATGATCATTTATTTATTTGAGAGAGAAAGAAGGAGACAGTAAAACACAACATCACTGTAAATGAACTTCAGATGCATCTGGTTTTACATGGACTAAGGATTGTATTTATTGAACTTCAATTAAGTATTAGGATGAGAGTGATTATCTGTTGTGATTTTTATTGTTGTATGCTTATGTATGCGTATTGGGGGGGGTCGTGTGTGTGCCCGTGTGTGTGTGCCCGTGTGTGTGTGTGTGTGTGTGTGTGTGTGTGTGTGTGTGTGTGTTGCAGAGAGTCAGAGAAAAGCATCAAGTAGGTGTCCTCTTCCATCACTCATGTATGTTTTCCTTTGAGTCTCTCACTGAACCTGGAGATACCATGTTTGGTCAGCTTGGCAGACTATTGAGCTCCAGCAATTATCTGTCCTCCTTTCCCCCTATGACTGGGATTAGTGGGATGTGTGGGTTCTGGGGACTGAACTGAGGAGCAAATCTGGCCATATCAAGCCTTCATACTTTTTAAAAAATATTTTATTTATTCATTTTCAAGCAGAGTGATAGAGAGATACAGAGAGAGAGAGAGGGAGAGAGAGAGAAAGAGAGAGAGAGAGAGAGAGAGAGAGAGAGAGAGAGAGAGAGAGAGAGAGAGATATCCAGGGCCACCACCTTGTGGGTCTGGCTTATGTGGGACTCAGGGAACTGAACCAGGGGCCTTGGGCACTGGAGGCAAGTGCCTTAACCTCTGAGCCATCTCTCCAGCCCGCCTTCATACATTTATGCAAATCACTTTTACCCATTTTACCAGTCATAATCCTAGTCAAAATAATAAAAAAGCTTTCTTGTAACATCTGACATTTCCTGTCTATTTCCATCTGTACCATAATAATCATACTTTTTTGTCAAACACTATACTGTGTAACATGAGGTGATCTTTTCCTACTAGGCAATTGTTACCATTTATTGATAGAAAAAGTATAAGTTTTCTTATGCTATTTCTATTTTTTTTGCTTTTAATACTCAATGAATTTCTAGTTTTGGGGTTTATAGAGTTCATTCACAATCACATCCTTTAGGACAATTTAGAGCCAATTAAAGAACTTGTAGCAATCCCAGTAAGTGAAATCAAAGTACAATCCTATTATCAAATTGAAATACACTGAGAACAGGCTTCAGGACTATTCAACCTGAAATAAACTTAGACACCCAGCTGTCAGAGCAAAGATTGCCTCTTAAGCATATCTGTGCAAAAATGTCAGGATGACTCCTGACACAATCCTGGGCACAATCCTGTGGTGCTTCAGGAGCAGAGGACATCCACAATCCCTTCCTTTGCCGCCACTTACCAGGTACTCTCTTGAGTTTTCATGTGAGGCACTGGGTCAGAGAGGAAGTTGGGATGATCTCACCTCAGGATTCTGTTTCCTACCTTGTAGCCCCCAGGGTGACTTCCATAATTGAACTTGCTTTGTTCTTCAGAATTCAAGTCCATATATAGGTACTGTTCTTACATTTCTAGAGCTATCAGAATAAGTCTATTTTATTTCTCAGTGTATTAGTTTCTCTCATAAAAAGCAATTTGATTTTGAATAGAATCTGTGCTAATAATTTATTGAAATTAAAACTGACAGTTTTTTTAATTTTGTTTTGCTTTATTTCTTTTAATATTTATGTGAATTGGATCTTAAATCCACACAAATATGTCTTTCATTTAATCTTTATTTAGAGTTTGAAGGCGCAGCCAAGGAGTCCTTTGTTCCAGGTCAGATCACATCTGAGAAGTCATTGTTGCTTTGTTAGAAACCATGATCTGGTTTCTAACTGTGTCAATAAAACCTGGAGCTCCATTTCTTCACTCACGAGATTACCTTTAAAGTTTCCAAAGGAATATCAAAGGGGCAAATATAAAGTAAATAAACATTACTCTATCTGGTTTCCTCAGGCTAAATCCTTAGTACAGGGTTTCACTAAGCCCATAAAACTCACCAATGATACAAACCTTGTTGACACAAGGAGGAATGAACCAAAAAACATCAGGCAGGTGTCCCAGTGTTGCTCACATGGTGATGCAGGCAAGGGGCTCCACTAATGTCTGTCTGGAACTCTCTCTCTCTCTCTCTCTCTCTCTCTCTCTCTCTCTCTCTCTCTATCTATATCTCTATCTCTCTGTGTGTGCAAGCATATGTTTTCTAAGTGACTATTTGTATTTTAACTAATAATTCTCAATTTATTGATAGCTTTGAAATCTTAACAGATACCCTCTCAGATTATTAGATTAAAATTTCCTAACACCTAATGAAAACAATTTAACATACCAAACTCAAATTGCTCTAGAATTCTGATGCAAAGTTTAATGTACACAAGAGAATAAACTCCCAAAATATTAAAATACAGAATAAACAAAAGTATAAAAATCTTTACAATGATGGCAGAAATATACAATGATTATAAAAATGACCATTGCTTGAATGTGTAAGCATTTTTGTTGTTTTAGAAGAGGAACCTATTTCACATTCATGAAATAACAGCTATAGTCATGTTCTGAACTTTTTTATAACCAAATATGCTGAAGCTAAGAGATACTGGTGTTTATATTACCATGTGGCATGCTCTTGTACAAATGGTGAATGCTCACTTTGAAAATGGCAGTTTTGGAGATATGTTATTTAAGATTCAGTTATTTAAAATGTATATTTCAATAAATTTTCAGATATGCAAATCCATAATGGGCATAATAAATTTTCATCAACTTATAAAGAAACTTCACAGTTAATTTATAACCTCCATAATTGCTAGCCATATAGACTTAGCCATAAACAGTAATATGCAATCTTTCTGCATAGATTTACTTGTCATGGACTATAATATCGATGGTATTAACCAATAGGGAGGGATTTTTTTTCTTTTATTTGAAAGGAATTTTTCAGTCTTTTCCTGCAATTCATAGCATGAATCAATTTATTTTTAATTATAAGAATAAAATTCTATTGTATGCATATAACAAAATGGTAATGCATTCATCAATTGATATAGGTCATTTGGATTAACTTTTTTGAAATTATGCTTACTTTTGTTATGAACTTTTATGGAAAATATATGCATACACAAATATTTTTATTATTCCTGTGAATATACATAG
Organism: Zapus hudsonius; assembly: GCA_004024765.1. NCBI lineage: Eukaryota > Metazoa > Chordata > Mammalia > Rodentia > Dipodidae > Zapus > Zapus hudsonius. Next base: position 27,297 of record PVHP010015288.1, read on the forward strand.
GAGTTGAATTGAGAGCATGTGATGTGGTAACTCTATGGTTCATTGTTTGTGTTAACTGACAGATTGTTTCCTACATGGATCTAAATTTTATATTACCACCACAACCCATACTACAGCTTTGACAGTAATTAATATTCTCTGTCTTTTCCTCTCCTTGCATTTGTGGCTTTCCTTTAAATTTTATGGATGACTAATTTTATTGAAGATCTTTTTGTTTATTTTTTGCTAAATTTCATGAAAAATTATGTATTTGAATCATTTAATCATTCATTACCTTGTTTGTCCAACTTTCTTTCTTTTTATTATTCATAATTAGACACATTGAATGAGCAAATAATGAGTTGATATCCCCATTTCCTCAATTTCCCTCCTCCTGGTCCACAATCAGCTGGATATCTTCCTCCGTGGGTAGTCTGGATCAGTCCATGGGGTAGGAGGTTATGGATAGCCTGGGAGTCAACCAGGTTCTGTCCCCACTTTGTATGTTGTTACTGAGGGGGGCCATGTTTCTGGGAATTCACCCCCACCATGGCTCTTACAATCTTTCTGCCCCCTTTTCCACTCAGTTCCCTGAGTCATTGAGGGTGAGTTTCAAGTCTGTTTCATTGTTGTTGTGAATTTAAGAGTCTCTGTGCTTCTACTTTAAGTTATATTGGAAGTCATTGGTGTCTGTCTCCCTGACTTATCCTGGATGACTGATTGGCTATGGTTATAGGTCTCTTTCTTGCCCCATGCCTCTCTCAAGTGTTTCCCATGGGGCTTACATAATAGGCCTGGGTTGGTTCATCTCTTGCTGGGATATCAGCCTTCAATCTGTGATTCATCTGTGGAGTTGAATGACCAGAGTTCTCTCACTGCATTCTGAAAAGTACAAATAGAATCTCCATCAGAGACTGAGATTATTAAAGATTAAATGAGACACACATTTCTAATTTGACAAAATTCTATTGAGATTAGACTCTCTGTAGTTCTCTGGTAATAGAGATTTCTCTTTGGGGCCCAAGATTCTTGTTCCAGGTGCATTTCTCCCTGATTGCCCAGTTCCAGTTAAGGACTCCTGTCACTCAGTAGATTACTTGGCTGAATTAAAAGCTGTTGATTGCTTCCCCCAGGCTTTGGCTCCTTCATTGCACAAGTGTCCATTTCTTGGTTTGCTGTTCTCCCCAGTAGGCAGTGTGTTCAGCCTACTCATGTTGGCAGACTGCGTTTTATGTCAGTGGTCTCTGTTTACTCCAGCTGTCATTGACCAGCTTCCCCTGGCAGCTCATGCAGTGCCTTCCAGCTCTGCACTAACTACCATCTGGGGGCTGATTACCATTCTGGACCTCATAGGGTCTCTAGGTGCTGATAGATGGCTTTCTGTGGTTTTTCAGCAACAGGATTTCGCCTCAGGCCTGAGGTAGGCATTCAAGAGCTTTGACAGAATCCTGTCTTGTTTTTGGCATTTTCCAGATGACTAACTATATTGAACATCTTTTCGTGTATTTTTTTGCTAAATTTCACGAAAAAAACATGAATTTGAATCTTATAATCATTCCTTACCTTGTTTGTCCAACTTTCTTACCATTGAGTGCCAGAGGGTAGCTGTATATCAAATGTAGAATCTGCAAATGTTTGTCCCACTCTGTGATCTACCCTCTCAATTTCTTTAAAATATCTTATGAAGTATATCTTTTAAACTTTGAAGGCCAAAGTTTTTATTATTTCTATTTTATTGTCATACCAAAAATCATTTGCTAAAATCAAAATCTTGAAATCTTGCCCTATGGATCTTTATGAGATGTAATTTTAGTCCTTAAAGTTACCTTTAAGGTCTATATTCATGTTGATTGATGGAAGCTGTGTGACCAAAGGGGCCATTTCATTCTCTATCATGTGACTGACACTCACCCCCAAATAGTTGTTTGGGAAGATGTTCATTTTCCTTTTGAATGGTCTCAACATAATTGTCATAAATAGCTGATGGTTCATGGAGTAGCTAATCATTCATGAATTTATTTTCAGACAGTTAATTTCAGATCAGTATCCAACAGACCTATGTGTCCCAACATGTTGCCGTGATGACCCTTGCTTTGGGCTGAGTTTTGTCGTGATGCCTTAGGAGCTCCTTGACCCCTTCAGACCCATGCAGATGCACTGAATCCTTTATAATATCCTTCAAATTTTACAGTTAACTTCTCGATTTCTACAAAAAAATTTACAGGGAGCTTTGTAAAGTACATCATAGAATGTTACATTGTAAAATTGTTATTCTGTCCACATTGTATGCTTTATTTTTATACTGTTCATGTCTAGTGTGTGAAAATACATAGCAGCTTTGGTTTTGGTTTTATATCCTGACAATTGCTGACTTTTGCCATTCAGTTAATTTTAGCAGATATTTTGAGATTATTTTCTCTACATAAGCACATATTGTTTACAAAAGGGACATTTTTATTGTATCCTCTATAATCTTTATACATTTAATTTACAATTTTTTTCTGCCAAATTGTATTGACTACTAATCCCAAAACAATAATTTATAGATACAGTAATTAGTAAAGTTCTTGTTTCTCCCTGTGCTTAAAAAGACATTCATATGTTCATATTAATAAAATATTGAACTATAGTTTGTAATATTTTTTTAAAGTAAGTTCAATATATTTGAAAGAAATGAGATTTCTACTAGTTGTAAATACTTTGTGAAGAACTAGAATTAGTTTTTCTTTGAAACACTGGCTGAATTGAGTGGCAATATCACTGAAACCCACTTGTCTTCCTGAATAACATTTGAATACTTTAGTTTCTTTGATAGTGGTCTGTTCAGATTGCCACATTTTTCTTTTATATTTTTCTACTGTTTATGGCTTACCAGTAATGCTTTTAGTATCTACTTTTTGCTATTTGAGTTTTCATAGTACTCCTTTAGTATCTTTTAAATTTTCTGTATAATATATTTTAATGTCCCTTTTTGATTTTTGGTTCTTAGTTATTTTAAATGTATTTATTTATGAATCATCTCTTTTTGTTTTGATGAAAACAGATGTTGTACCTGCATTTATCTTTTCAGATTGTAAGTTTTGTCTGCATAGATATTTGTTATTACCTGTTTAATTAAATTTTACTACAATCTTTATTGCATTTCTCCTGTTTGCCTTATATTTAGTTTACTCTGTTCTCAGGATCTTCTTCCCTGATACAGAACTGTATAGCTGCTGATTCTCCTTATCTTTTCCTTTTGAATTTTTTACCATGATATTTTACTCAGTAGGCCCCTTTATATTTACTTAACAACACAGTTTTTGAGTTTTGCAGATGTGTAAATTGATTTTAAATAATTTTGAAAAGATTTTTTTTTGCAACCATCTCCATGTGACTCCTCCCATAGCATTCAATTATCACTAGTCTTACACTGGTACAGTTGATATTCTCTATTTTTGTAAATCTCCTATTCCCAGTATTTTCCTATAAACTTCTTTTGAGTTGGATTCTGCCTGTGTAATCTTACTATTAAAGCTCTCCCATCAATTTTTAAATTTTCTTTATTCCTAGCTCCAGAATTTCTCTCTCTCTCTCTCTCTCTCTCTCTCTCTCTCTCTCTCTCTCTCTCTCTCTCTCTCTCTCTCGTGTGTGTGTGCAAGTCTGAATCCATGTGTGTCGCTCATATGTTTGCAGCCATGTGGTGTCTGTGTGCGCCTAGGTGTGACCAGAAGTTGATGCCAGATGTCTTCCTCAGACATTCTCCTATTTTCCACCTTATTACAGAGAAAGGAGCTCTCATTGAACCCAAAACGCACAGATTCTACTAGAAAAGCCAGGCCTCAGGAACTAGGAATCCTTCTGTTCATATGGTCATGTGGCAAAAACTTAACCCACTTAGCCATCTATATCCCCAGTTCCTCATGTTTTCTGACTTCCATCTCATTATTTATATTCTATAGGAAATAGATTTTATAACTTGCTTTACTCATTTATAATAGGTCTGTGAAAACATCTATTGCAATAGTTTCAAAACTTGTCCTGTCAAAACCAGCTGCAAGTTAATGGGATTTCTGTTGTCCCTTCGTAACTGCTATAGGGATCATATTTTTCTGATTCTTACATGCCTTTTACATTTTATTAAAAACTGGACCTATTAGATCAGATGTTCCAAGTCTGGGTGTACTTTACCATTATTCCCATATCCCCAATGCCTATATCATTTATTTATTTGTTTGATTTGAATGACTTCTGACATGTTCTAGTTTGGTCTAATTACACAAGGAAGGTTGGTGGTAAAGCCTCAGGAAGAACCACCATTTGGTGCTTGCCCATGGTCAAGCTGGATGACAGTGAAAGGCCATTTAATCCTGTCTTGTTCTGGCCATGCTCGGCTCAGGATTTCCATTTGCTACCAGCTAGCTGGCAGCCCTAGTGATTCAGGCTCTTCCCTGGGGCATAAAGTACTCCATAACCTACTCCAATCAAACTGGTTCTTTTGAACAGGTATGTCTTATAGCTGAAATTTTGTATTAGCTCTGACCTTAGGAAGGCTCCAGTCATCCATCTTATTCTCCAACTCTTCTAAAGAGTAGCTCACCCAAAGTGTAGGGTAAGCTTCATAAAAGCCATAGAATTTTTGCAAAATTATACTTGACACAACCTTTGAGGTTTTGGTACATTTAATCTAAATTTATTTCTCTCTCAAAAATAAAACTAGTCCATATATATAATGTCTGTGCTTGATGTCAAACTTTATATAAATATATTTCCCTGTTAGAAGCTAAGCATTTGCAGAAATAGAAAGAACTCTAGGTTTATAAACAAAATCAAGATTTCCTCATATCTGCTCATGACCACATCTTAACATTTGGCACCTTACAAAATTCTATTGGGGTAGAACTGCCAGTATTTAAGAGGTAGATAGAAAGATATTGATTTTCAAATTCAGTAAAGTGTCTCCTGTTGTAGTAGGATGCATTCTTAAAAGCAGTAATATTTGCAGAGTGCTCTGTGAAAATGATTTTCTAGGAGTTAAGTACAACAGAAATCTGCCAGGTGTATGGATCAGCAGCTAAGGAAAGAGCTTTGCTAGCCCTCATCACCTTCAAAATTATGGTGCTTGTGTTCTCTCAGTAGACATGGTCTAGCCTCTGCTGCAAGGCAGACTAGAGGGTCAGAAAGAATAATTGATAATGATTGGTCCAGGGATATAGTTATTTTCAAAGCATCTAATATTTCCAGTAATTATTCTACTTAAAAAGGCATTTCCACAATAGCTACATAGAAAATAAAGCAATGTCCTGTTGTCAAGATCAAGATTTAGAAAAAAAATGTAGAAACATTAAAAAAAAAAAAAAGCAATCCCGAGGAAAGGAAGAAAACAAAAAGAAGAAAATAAAAAAGATAGCAAAACAAATAAAATATAGTGAATTTATAGAATATGTCCCTTGTGAATATAAAGAATGGTTTTGCTACTGAAATACAACTGGGGAACGATGCCATCTATGTTTTTTTTTCAATTTTATTTCTAATCATAAGTATAATTAGAAAACATGGGAAGGCTTATCCTATATTATTAAATATGTACATAGTTTGGATGTGGTGGTGTACACCTTTAATCCTAGCACTTTGGAGGATCACTGTGAGTTTCTTATTCCACCCAGAGACTACATTGAGAATTCCAGGTCAGTCTGGGCTACAGTGAGAACCTACCTGAAAATAGCAAAACAAAAATGAATCTACAAAGAATTTTAGTTATCGAAAATGAAATGGCTCCATCATCATAATGATGAATTTGCAATGTCAGAAACAGAATAAAACCATATATTGTATGTGGAAGAATTCCAAATATAATAATAATGCTCAGCCTATTGTTTTAGAATTTAGACAGTAAGAATGGTCACATAGACAGTTGCATGGAAAAATGATTGATAGATAATGATAGATTATGATCCATATATGAGAGATGATGATTATAGGTAGATAGATTGATTGATAGATGGATGATAGATAGATAATGATATAGATACACTAGGCAGTGACCCTTTTATTCTCATCACTCCTTCATATATTTAGACGGTTAATCTCATTCTTATGGTATTTTATGTAGCAATGGCTTCATCTCTCATTTTAAGATTTCACGACATGAATCTGATCTTACTTTGAGCATCTTAAGAGTTCCCAGGCAAATAGTATCTTAGTCCTTCAATGTGAATCATATGCATGAAAGAGAGGTCAAGGCTATACATTAATGTAAACTTTCTCTGAAGGCAAGTTGATGATTCGCAAGCATCACATTGCATAGTCTAAGACTTTAAGTTTATTTTTGTCATGTACTTGTTTCATGATGTTATTGATACTTTACCATTAAACATTCTGAGTCTCAATTTTCCCTTTTTGAAATTGTGAAGAGTTATATCCATTGTATACAAATATATGATATTCTACTAAAAGAGATGATTTAAAGTTTATTTTATTTATTTTTAATTTTATCAGTCCCTAAATCATTACTAGAGATATATAGTCTCAGATCTTTGTAGAAAGACTATTAGCCTTAAATATATACATAAAATATTACCAGGAAATATTTTGTTCATTTTATGCTTTTTTCATTAATCATAAGCTATACATTATTTCTTTCCTGGATACCCCTAGCCAGTTTTATTGCCAGTATTGACCTTTCTTACTGACCTTTCCTTCTATTGTACATATTACAATCTATTGATCTATCAAAGGTTCCTCATGTCAGTATTTTTACTTAATTTTATAACAGGTATATTCATGAATTATGCCACTCTCTTACCTCTTTGGTTATTTGTCAATATGAATTGCAGATCCAGAATACATGAGGAAAAATTTCAACTCTGTTGATCATTGTCCAAGACTAGTTTTCAAAGTTTTGCCTTAGTCATCATAACTAGCTTTAGCATAAAAGATTCATGTTGGGGGAAATATTTGAAAATCTATGAGAACAATATTTAGAGTGTAGTGGTATACAATATTCATATTGCCAACATCCTTTATTCCCAGAGGTAATAATCTTCTGAACTCTTCATCCAGATCAGGGCTTGATAAATGATAAATGGTAAAAAAAAATCTAAATGATCCTAACACATCATGAGTAAAATTGATGAGTAGAAATCAGAGAAGGCAACACCCTCAGAATATCAGATTGCTAAAATGAGGTAAATATTCCAAATACAGTATAGAGGCTCCATGCTCTTTAGCATATCAAAAGGATCCCAATGAATGTTTATATTCCTAGGTCCTCATATTTCTTTATATCAGCATAATAGTAGAGAGAATCAACAGCTTCTGGTAACATACATTTTAATAAGAACACCCAGTGTCTGACTTCTTTTATAACAATTCTGTATGACCCAGTCCTGTTCTGCAAAGCATCAAGAAGCAAAACAGCTGGACTAGCCAACCAGCTCCTGCAAGGGACCATAGGTTCCCCTCTCTTTGTTTTCAAATACTGATAGCACTGAATATGGGACCCTTGCAATATTCTACAGTGAAAGGCAGCAGATATTTAGCAATATATTTTGTTGAATTTGTGAAATTCTGCTTCCAGTAATAAGGATGCTCAGAAGGAAACATTATCTTCTTAAGCCAAGTAAAATGTGACAATTATTAACTCTATTTGTACTATCTCTGACAACTCTGCAGAAGAGGAATGTGTGTTCTATCACTATTGAATTAGTACAAACTCAATTCTTTCAGCAATATTTTGTTATTAATTATCATTGTCTAAATACAAGAACAGCTGAGTCGGTTTGCTTGCATTAGATAATACATCTGGAAATAAAGCAAGAAAATAGTACTTGAGGTTGGAATCAATGTGTGTGGTTTACAAGCTTTCTGTCTGTGTTCTCTTTGCAGATATTGTTAGATATATTAAATGAACTGGAAAAAATAATTTTTCAAACTGTCTCTTCCATACTGAGGCAATAGTGGTGCTACTTGCTGTCATTAGATGATAAGCAGACATTTTAGACATGGTAGGTTTTTCTCATTTTCTTCTGTTATGTTCCTGGACAGAGCTAAGTACCTGACAGTCAAGTATGTCTTATTCTCCTTAGCTCTATGTCTTTACATAGCCTGTATTGCACCATGTCACATGATTTCAGAAACAGGCTGGAGAAGAGAGTGATGAAGGTCTGATTCTGGATCATCTTGGTTGCTATCCCTGCATCCCATTTAATGATTTAAGCTTTTATCTCCTTGCATCCATTAAGTCATTTTAGAAAGGAGGATAACAGGAATGCTCTTAGAACAATGTCTGGCATTTGCTAATTATATCAGAAATTATTAATACAACCCTGGGGAAGTGAACAACAGTCAAACACAAGCTCCAATTCAGAAAAATAATGATGAGAGTAGAAACAAGATAGAATTCCTTAACAATTTACAAATTATATCCCAAAGCTCATTAAAGAGGAAACTGAATCGGGAGCTAAAATGCAGACACCACTATTTGAAATGTGTGAAAATTCACTGCATCATGGGTACGGCTTGCATTTCTGATGAATCTGTGTACTTTCATCCTTAAATACTGGAGGATAATTGTAAAGATTAGCTCCTAGAATATTATAAATACCCCCTCCCCTCATTTCATGGAATAAAGAGAATTCCGGAGTCTTTAGTTTTCCAGAAACTTGCTTTTCATTAGTTATCAGTTTCAATTTTTTTCCTAGATTGCTGTAATGAGTAATAGATACAGGCATTATTGAATCTTAAAATTCTTGACATCCCTTATTCATTTTTATCTAGGGAAATCAAAATGCTTGATTTTTACCCTACCCAAAGTTATAGAAAAATTTTTAATCATTGAGAAGGAGTGGAAAACTTTAGAGAAGGTCACTCTCAAAATAAATCTTTTATTGATTTGCAGAGTTGTTTAAATAGAGTGTGGAATGAGATATGTTGTGGAGGTAGAGGTTCCCAGGGTACAAGTTAGCCAAATAAAAGGAAAGCTCAATGTTGTATTTAATAGCAGTATCAACAATTGTGACAGTGACTACATTTACCTTCAATGGCTAATTGGGATATCATTAAAAATAATTCCTAGTTGGCTATAATGGCAGGCTTATCTTAATCACAGCACATTTCTAGATGAGCCTGGAAGGTTACAAATTTGAGGTCATTCTGGGCTACATAAAAAGAGTACTGTAAAAAGAAGAAAACATTTCCTTCAAATTTGATAATCAAAATAAATAAATAAATAAATGTTCATGATTTTTCTAAAGCTTAATTTACAGGTCGCATTTTAGTTGAACCAGTCATGGACAACCATGAGATTGGAGGACAGGAAATCAGCCTCATGAAGGGGGAAAAGTGAGGGTGATCATCGGAGGGCAGGATATTCCTCAAAAATTATCAATATTTTTAAGGAGAATAATGAAAATCGTGTTGTTTTAAATAATTATTAGGGCCTGGACAGATGACTTAGTGGTTAAGGAATTTGCTTGCAAAGCAGAAGGACTCAAATTCAATTCCCCAGTACCCATATAAAGCCAGATGCATGAGGTGGCACATGTGTCTGGAGTTTCTGGTGGCTGGAGGCCCTGGTGTGCCTATTTTCTCTCTCTCTCTCCCTCCCTACCTCTCTCTCTTTATCTCTCTCTTGCTCTCTATCTCTCCCTGCCTTTTTCTCTATCTTATTCTCTCAAATAAATAAATAAAATGTATTTAAAAATAATAATTAATACCGTTTCCAAATTAGAGACCATGCACTCTTTCACTACAGATAGACTGCGTGGCTGAATTCCATCATTCTGCTCTAGGTATATCATTGAAAAGACTGGTACTTTTCCAAGAGGATGGTTTCTTATAGGTAGATTACAGAGCAAGCATCAGAAAATATTTTGTGACTCATAAATGTTTACACAATGTCTTAAGAAAAAAATATAGTGTGTTTCTGACAATCAATGATGGTCTCAGAAGTAAAGACAAACTATTTAAATGATGAAGAACATAGAAAGTAATTCACCTGTTTTAGTAATAGAAAATGGCAATATTTATGAGAACTAGGAGGAAGGTCCTACACATATATTGAGAGAGACAAAGAGACAGATGGACAGAGAATGATTACAGAGAGGATCATGGGGGAAATAGCTTATACAGGGTGGTCTAAGACAATTAATCAATGAATGTCTTATTATACATATGCATGTAAAATTGTTATTAATGAAATATTGGAATATAACAAATCATACCAAAAGACTATGTTTTTTTAGTTAAATGTTTTATTTTTATTTTTTTTCTTTATTATTCATAATGAGTTTTTAGTGGGCCAACCATGAGTTGTTATCCCCAGTTCCCCAATGTCCCCCTTCCCCATCCCCAATCAGCTGGATATCCTCCTCCGTGGGTCGCCTGGATCAGTCCTTGTGGCAGGGGACCATGGATAGCCTAGTACTCAGCCTGGTTCTCCTGGCCCAATTGTGTTGTTACTGAGGGGTGCCATGCCTCTGGATAGTCTCCCCCACCA
>PVHP010015289.1:0-37645 GCA_004024765.1 Zapus hudsonius
GTGTGTGTGTGTGTGTGTGTGTGTGTGTGTGTGTGTGTGTGTGTGTGTGATTTGAAAGGCTTCAGAGGAAGCCCACCTGACAGCCGCCCCCCCTCCAGGAAAGCCTCACCCCACCAGAGGGGTGGGAACCTTAGGGGAGCCCCCCTGGGTCTGAGTGCAGTGCCCCCAGCCACTCCCCGGCCCCTGCAGCAAGTTCTGCGCCCTGGAGCCCTGCCAGGACCTGACAGAGCCTGGCAGGTCCACGAGTGGGGGGCCTGGGTGTTCTCCTTGCAGAAGGCGCCCATCTGGGGGGGCTCTGTAGCCCGCTCCCCACCCCCACTTTCCTGGCCCCTGATCTTTTTTTTTTCTTTTCTTTTTCTTTTTCTCTTCTTCTTCACTCCTGGTGATGAACTTGCAGCCAAGCTTCCAGCCGCCTGCTTGACCCGGGCGCAGAAGCAGCCGTGTGCGGGCCTCGCCCTGCGCTCGCGGCTCTCCTGGAAAGCCCGCGGCCTCGGGGCGCGCGTGGGGGGCTCGGGTGGGCCGGAACTAAGGCCGGGGCGTGCGGGGCGCGGGGTCCCGCCGGGGAGCGCGCAGCGGCTTCCCGGAGCCCTGCTCCTTTGACCCCAGTGGCAGTCCCTGTCACTGCACCGCTCGGCTCGCCGCGCCCTCGCTCGCTCGCTCGCTCGCTCGCTCCCCGCCCGGCTCGCGGCCACTCGGGTCGTCCCGGGGCCGCCGCCTCCCCGCCCGCCCGCGCGCCCTCGGCCCCCGCCCGCCCCGGGGCTCGGCGGCGGGACCCGCGGGGTCGGAGGTTCTGGCCCGCCCGCGCCCCGCGCGCCCCCCAGCGCCGCCCCGCTCGGCCATGGCTCGCCCGCACCCCCGGCGCTGACGGCATCCCCGGGACCCGGAGCCGAGCGCAGCCCGGGAAAGGTAACCCGCCGGGGCCAGGGAGGCGCGGGGTGGGCGGGCACGCGGCCCGAGCGCGAGAGGAAGGGGATGTTTCTGGATGAAAATAGATGTGCGTTAAAGAAAACAACCACCGACCCGCACACAAAGCCGAGCCCGGGCGAGAGGTGCCTCGGCAGAGGCGCGTGCGGGGCGCCGAGGCTGCGATCCCCGCGGCCGCCCCGCTGCCCTCCGGGACACCGGCCGCGCGATCGGGGACGGGGGAGGCTCCGGCCCACCCCCACCCTGCACCCACCCGGGAGGGGGGGAAGGCGAGTCCCTGCCGGCCCCGATCCCCTCCCCCAGCCCCCGACCTCTGGGGTCCTCACCTCCCTGCCCCCTCCTCCGCCCCGGGAAGGAAGGGACGTCCGCGAACGCCCGGCGGCGGCGGCGGCGGGTGGGGGTGGGGACGCGGGCTGGGCCAGCTGTTTACTAGAAAGTCCCGGGGTCGTGCGTTCGGGCCGCCCTGGCCCCGGCCTAGGCCCGCGCGCATTGTGTCGGCCCGCCCGCGCCAGGCCAGGTGCGGCGGCGCAGCTTTGTGCTCGGCGTCCCCGCGCCCGCCGGTCCGCCCGCCGGTCCGCCCGCCCGCCGGCGCGCAGCGCTCCCGCGCGGAGCCGCTCGCTCGCCTGATCCCCGCGCGGAGCCGCTCGCTCGCCCGGTCCCCGCGCAACGGCGCTCGGGGCGCCGCCACCGCAGACACCCGGGCCACCCGAGCGAACCCTCGCGGACCGCGCTGGCAGGCGGGTTGGAAGCCCAGAGGAAAAGTCACCGTGACCGCCCCGCTTCTTTTCTCCTCGGAGCAGGACTTTTTCGTTGTCTTTTTTCTTTTCTTTTTTGCTTTGCTATTTCCATGTGGCAAGGTGGTCTCTGGAAAGCTTTCGAACTCTGGGATTTTTGAGGCCTAGGAGGTGAAAGGAGCATTTTTTTTTTCCTAGAGGCTCGACGGGGCGTTGGAATCCATCTGCAAGAATATTTATGAAAGATTTATAGAGCGCACCCCTCCTCCCCAACACACCCGGAATGAAGTGGGAACTCGAGTGGGGGGGGGGAGGTGAAATCGATTTGTGATGGAGCAAACAAATAAATACAAACAGGTCAGGATCGGGAAACAAAACTTTAGCTGCAAGAAAAGATTTGCAGAGGGCTTTGAAGCGGTGGCCTGCACACCCCCTCCAGCGCTGGCCAGCGCCTTTCCCTTCCTGGCCGCTGGCGGGCTGGAGCCCCGCAGCTTCGGGCACAGAGTAGGGACACGGAGGTGGCAGCTCAGGGCTCGGGTTGCATCCACACTGTGGGCTCCTGGATGCCAGCATGCCTGGGAGGCTGACCCCGGGGACGTGGGGCAATGATGCCCAGAGGAGGGTGGCGCGGTATCAGAGCCTTCGGTGGTCATTCATCAGTCCCTGGCTGGGGGACGAGACGAGAGGAAAATAGGCACCCAAGGGACCCTGGAACTCCCAGCAACTGCGTCTAGAGAGCAGCAGCGCAAGTGGCAGCGGAGGCGATGGCACTGGGTGAGAAAGGCAAGCCGGGGCTCCTGGAAGGAAGACGGAATTATGGCTGGCACCCAGGCCAGTGTGAGATGGAGGGCAGGCAGGGCCAGCTTCGTGTGTGTGAGTGTGTGTGTGTGTGTGTGTGTGTGTGTGTGTGTGTGCGTGCGCGCGCGCAGTCGCTGTTAGCGCCCACCCCCAGCTGCCCACCCTAGATTTAAAACAAACAAACCAATCCAAAGTAGAGAATTCTGCGCCCCCCACCTCCCGCCCCACCATATATAGCCTCAGCGCCTAGTCTGAGACACTGGAGAAAAGTCGTGCCCTCCCTCTCTCCGAGAGAATGTGCCAGCGGGGTGTCAGCCGAGCTGGGGACAAGTTCAGGTGTAAGTGTGATGGAGGGAGGAGGGAGGGGAGGGCGCTCAGTGGACAGAAGTATGTGGAATTTGATGTCAGCATCCCTGGGGAAAACAGCGGAGAAGCTTTGGGGAAGGCGTGTGGGCATCGCTCAGGCCCGCAGGGATGAGTACCTCCAAGTGGGCATGAGTTAAGAAAGCGCCTGGTCAGGATGGCAGAGAGTAGAGAGGAATGAAATTTGGCGGGGTTGGAGCCGGCGATGACTTCCAGAGTCCCTCCACCCTGCTGGTTGGGCGACGTTGATTCAAATGAGCATCCTTATTTAAACAAGGAAATCCAGGTCCTAAGGTCCTTTCTTGCAGGCGAGGCAGACAGAGGGAGGCGCACAGGCAGGGAGGTCAAATGTTGCATTGCAACTTTTGGTAAATCAGAAGTGGAGTCTGTTACTTCTGTCTTCAGCTTTTCAGTCTCTTTGCTGCCAGCAACTCTTGAAGAGATTTTCCAAGTAAATTCTTGGAAGTGAACATTTCGGGTTGTGTAGTTTAAGGCGCAGGAGAAATGACTGCTGTCTAGGAAATGCAGAATGTGCTCACGTGATTTAAAAAAAAAAAACACAGAAACTAAGGCCAGCAGGAATGTTTGCCAGTGGCAGTCCAGAGTAGATTTTTTTCTTTAGTCATCTTGGCATTTTGTACTGGGTGCCTTTGTGTGTGGCGCACAATGTTGAAGGGAAATTGCAAAAAGAAAGATTGTCTTTATTGTATGAGAAAAGTTAAAATCAGTGAAAATGAGGAGTTGCAGCAAAATATGGTCATTGGGAAGATTTTATGGCCTCACTACCTGAAGCAAGGAGATGCAGCCTCCTTATAGTTTAAAACAGTCCACCTTCTTTCGAGCTTTACCCAAATTCTCATGAAAAGAGCTGATTTCTGCCCTGCATTGTGCCTCGGAGGCAAAAAAGAAAATTCATAAGCCACTCTTTCCTATGTATTTATGCCTTATATTAGGATTGTTCCTTTTGAGACGTGGGTGGAGGTGAACATAGCATTTTTGAAAAGAAGCCTTTTCTTGACTTGTCTGTTAAAGGTGCCGTGAAAGTTTTGAAGCTCTGTGCCTTTAGTCTGACATTTCCTTCAAAAGACTCCAGATTCAAGGAGATAGACGCGGCGGCAGGTGCACTGTTTCGATAAAACATTCGAAAGGGAACCGACCAAAGATGAATTCAAATGAGGTGCCAGCCGGGCACGCAGTGAGCCCTCCAGAGTTCCAGGGGCCTGTCCTTGCTAATGAGAAGATGTTCTGTTGGTCTGGCTGGGGTGAAGGGGTGAAGCTGTCCTGGTAGAACAGGCAAACCCCTAGGGTGACTTTGGGACAGAGCACATCACTTGCTAAGCCCTGCATCACCTGAAGAGCTTAGAGGGTACCATTCCGACTACCACAGGTCATTATAGATATTTGGATTGTGTATCTTTCACTTCCAGGCCACCACTTTCTGCCTAGTCTAATTAGTAAGTTTACTCCAGAAACATCTAGACTCTTTCTGACACCAGGTGTGCATGGTTACTCTGAGGTCACAGTGGTCTAGACGTGAGTTGGTTTCCTTTGCTTCCAAATATTCTGTATGTCACACAATAGGCATTGATGAAAGGAACATAAGAATGGCCAAGTGATTTTTATACCACCCTAATTTATGGAGACTCTGCGTTCTCCTAGTCTGAAAATGTGTATTTTCCCCCTCTGTGCTTTGATGGCTAACATTCTTTTTAATGACAGTCATTTCTATAACAGGAAGATGTTTTCATTTGTATTTACTTTTCAGCACCGCGCAATTATGCAGTTTTGCGCTTGTCGTGTCTCGGTACTTTGTGTCTCAAAAGAGAATTACTGTACTTAGAACAGGACTGCAATTTGAAGCAGGTGTTGTGTTTTACTGTTATGCAAAATAACAGTAAAATATAATTGTGGGGGAAATTAAGGAAACAGCTGCAAACTTGGTATGAAAACTGCTACATTATGACTTGTAAGCAGTTCTTACAATATCTTATATGAGAAGCGCAGGGAAAGATTTGTGACTTAGTTAATCCCACTGGCCAGATTGTCTATCAACTGGTGCTTAAAAGAGTCATACTTCCCATGAAGTCAAGAAGAAGAGAACCCAGAGACATTCTGTTTCAAATGCCAGAGCCCCAGGGATTCATCTCTTGGCAGTGGACTTGTTGGTTAGGAACGCCTGCACGGTGGCTGTTACTCAGTTTGCTTTGCTCCTACGAAGAAGGCAATGATTGAGTAGATCAATGTGGAATTTCTTAGCCCAGCTAGCATATGGAGGACCACACAAGCCCCGGCTCGCAAAATAATAAAATAAACGGCCTATGGCAGGCCATCTGCCTTTTGTTCGATGTCTAAGGTGTTTCTTGCCAAATTTAAATCTAATCCTATCAATGTAAATACTTTTATTTAGAATAGTAGCTAAGATTTCTGGAGCTGTTAATGGTGCACACAGGACAAGTGTACTCTGATACGGAGCAATTTATCTTAAGAGGGTGCCATACCTTGGACTTCCTCCTCACTTCGCCCATGGATAGCGACAGCTTCCCTCAAAGCTGCTGTCTTTTGCATACTTGCCATCTTTGTTTTTCCACCCAGTGTGCCAATTAATAATATATTGACATTTATGGAAAGGATCAGAACGTGTGGATTTTTTTTAATGAGGCCAACTAGTAAGAATTACATAGAACCAAGAATGCTGCGCTCCTTCACTCTTCCATCCGGGAAGGAACAGGAGACGGATGATTTCAGTTCAAAGCCGTGGGCCAATCCTGGGGTATTTGGCTTTCCCCTGAGTGACTGGAGTGTTGAAACAAATGTCATTCCTTTTAGCAAGAAGGATTTGCTTTACCATAAAATTCTTGGCCAGAGAAAAATCCGTATGTGTACCAGGCATCGCATATTTAGGGAAAAAACACAACACAAAACAAAAACTTATGTGTAACATATGTGTATTATGTATGATCGTTATCCACCAGTATCTGTTATAAGCACATCATTTTGAGTTTATGTTTTCCATTGAGTCATATGGATCTTTTAAGCATTGAGATTTCAAATGATTGCATGATACCAACTTTGTAAAAACCAAACATTTCAATTAGCAGGGAAGGCTTGGAAGAGTCTTCAAACACAAACCATTTATAGCTAGACACCATGGCAACTGTGGGTTCGTCCTTCTGCAATTCCCGTTAAGTGCCATAATTATAATTAGAGAGGAATTCTCGTTTGAACTCCATTGAGATGATGTGCTCGCGTCCTGCAATGTCATCGAGGGCAGCGTCCACTCTGACGGATGCGCAGGGGAGGGGGTGGTTAGTTGAGGTTGAAAACCCCAACTCAGGTTGTTTTTTTCTGAACCAATATTATGTCTAGATGACAAACTGAATGTCCTTCAGAACCTACCTACCTTCCTTCTTCTTTGTCCTTATTCTCCAGCTACCTGTAATAGACATATATATGCACATATATATTTTTTTCTTCTAGAACGCCCAGCGGTATTGATGAGTAGATTCTTGGATTCAGAGGTTGGCTGAAGCACATCATGCCTGTTTCCATCTTGGGCTCCGGAAAGTTGTGAATTGCTCATGCCCATAGGGAGAAAGGATGGCACATGGGATTCCTCCTCAAGGCAAAGTCACCATAGCCGTGGATGAGTACAGCTCAAACCCCACGCAGGCCTTCACGCACTACAACATCAACCAGAGCAGGTTCCAGCCTCCGCATGTCCACATGTAAGTATGTCGTGAACGGGAGCAAGACATCCAGAAAGAAAATGAAAGAAAACCCTCCTCTCTTAGCCTTTGGCTGGGGAGCATAGAAGTAAATGATTTACAAAACAGATGGATATCTGTGGTTTCAAATACAGCCCAGGAGAAATCCCCCACATCTGCATAACAGATCAGATTTTCAGAGCACACTCAACCTCAAACTGACTTCAGAGCCTTTGGAAGGCAGGGAGACATTGCCCAAATCTTGCAGCTAAGGCCAGGGAGGTGAAAGCGTTTTCCGAATGCCATGCCGTGAATTTTGGCACTATCCTTTGAACCTTAATTTAGCTTGCTTTGCACTGTATTGTTGTTTCCAGGATGAAATAGTTCTTTAAAATTTCTGCAATATTTTCTTACACTTCGCCCCACTACGCCTTTATGTTCAGCTGGGAAATAGGCCTAATTGGGTCTAATTGTCCAGCCTCGCTAAATCCATTGTCTTGAATGCTGCAGGCCTCCAACAATGAGGAACAAAGGATTGTGGGAGAGTTGAACAGTGGGTTTTAGGATTTTTACTTTCCTCTCACTACAGAAGACGTGTGGAGGTTTGAACTGCTTCCAGAGAAAGTGTGGGAGAACCCCAGAGCCCCAGCTTTCACAGCGCCCAGACTCATAGTCACTCTTCCCAGGGCCTCCGCTGCAGGATGTGCCACTTGGACCACAAGGGCAAAAGGTCACCGTCTCTCTTGTTCCTGGAGGCCTGGTGCCCATTCTCTCTGAGACCCTTCCGATGTCCAACACGAGTCTTTCAGAGCGAGACTGAGCCTCTTTGAAAACTATTGTATAGAAAGGAGGTTGGGACTGTTTTCACTGCTCCCGGGCAGAATTGAACTCAGGGCATGTCCAAGCCAAGGCTCCTTTCTTAAGAGTAATTATTTTATGTGAACAGTTAATGAAATAGTTTTCCCACCAATGCGACACAAGCCCCTTTCAAATTCAGAGACAGTAACCAAACAAATCTGTTTTCCGTGAATGTCAGGATATTAGTGTACATAGCAGGATATTGCTCTGTATGTTCTAAAAGACAGTGATCTGTGATGAAATGTATGCAAAGTGGAGAAACTGAAACAGGAGGCTTGAACAAAAATGAAAAAAAAAAGGACAAAAAAATCCTTGGGAATGGTTAATGTTAAGCTGCTTCTAAGAACTTTATTTTTTAATTAAAATATGCTTGTGACTGTGGGTTGCTAACTTGGCTGTGAGGAAAAGTTTCTAAGTTGCTTTGTTCAGATGTCTGAACAGTAAATGTGTGTTTGTTTCAGATGCTCTTTTTATTCTTTTTTATTTATTTGTTTTTCTTCAAATGTGCTATGAAATATGCACGCAGTATCTTAGGACACCTTCAGCTGGGGTTTGGCTGCTGTGATGTGGGGATCAAGGAATCCCAAGATCTTTGTAGATGCTCTTGCCAGTCAGGAGGAAGAAGTGGTGTTTTGTCCAGATTTCTTGGGAAATGACAGGGAACTTCAGCTGTTCCTCGCTTGACAGACATCTGCTCGATTTCTCTTGGCCGTAGGATTCCACTCGTGAGCTGCCAGTTCAGAGATATGTTTTAAAAGTCATGTGATCTGAAATCTGCTTAGATCTAGCCAGGAAAACGTTGAAGGATCGAATTATACAGTTTTTAAAGGTTTAGAAGAAGAAAGGCTAGGAAATGAGGTTTGCAGTGGCAACCCAGACAGCTGGCATGGAGGTTCATCCTGGTGTGGCTGTAGGGACTTTGCTCTCCTCCGTAAGTGGCTCTCAGCTTGGCTCCCGGGCCCTGGCCTCTCCTTGTCATCGCTCTGGCTGGTTCTCATAGCTGGGATGCCTGTGTAGTTGGCTTCTCATGTGCCTCAAAGCCAGTTTAGGACCCACGGCTCGTTTGAAGCCTCTGTATTTAAACCTCTCCCTTCCAAATCCAAAATGATTGTGTGTGCCCAGGTACATTCCGATTGCTCATACCATTATTTTTTCACAGTCTGTCTGACTATTTGACTGTTTGTCTGCCTGCCTACCTGCCTGTCTGTCCGTCCATCGATCCATCTGTCTTTCTTTTTGTCTTTACTTATTTATTTATTTTTGGTTTCTCAAGGTAGGATCTTGATCTAGCCCAGGCTATGTAGTCTCAGGCTGGCCTAGAACTCACAGTGATCCTCTTACCTCAGCTTCCAAGTGCTGGGATTAAAGGTGTGCACCACCACGCCTGGCTAATCTATCTTCCTTCTATTTACCTGTCTGCCTAACCTACTGATTGATTCACTTACCAACTTCTTTTTTTAAAAAATATTTTTATTTATTTCCAATTAGAGAGAATGGGTACTGCTGCAAACCAATTCTAGATACATGTACCACCTTGTGCATCTGGCTTTACATGGGTACTGGGGAATCGAACCTGGGTCCTTAGGCTTTGTAGGCAAGCACCTTAACCACTGGGCCCTCCCTCCAGCCCTTCCAACTTCTTTGAGTTCATACTGAGACAAGAAATTGTGGTTGATTCCCGGTCATTCTGGACGTAGGGAGGTGCATCTTGTCAGGAAGTTGGCTGACTTTGCCTGGCCTTCCTTGTTCTTGCAAGAGCCTGCTGTTGTTTTATAGGCTGACAGCCCAGCATTGTCACTGGCTGGTGGCAGGTGATCAGGTGTCTTCAGTGGCTGTCATCTCACTGTGTGTTGGTTATACTAAAAAAAATTGACCTTTGTCTAAATAGAAACTTAAATTGGCTGGAAAATATCTACAAGGAATTGGGCCTGAAAAGTTTTCTGGTTTTTAAATTTTTTTTTGGAAATTTTCAACGTGTCCTGTTAGAGCTTAGTTCCTTGTCTATAGGTATCTTTTCCACTTGAATGCTTACTGATGTGTTTTACCCTAAATTCTTCAAATATTTGCTTACATTTGCTTTCTTTTTCTTATACCTAAAGACTGCTAAAGCCCGTAAGGATCACCTGGAGTGCAGGCAAAATCCTGGTCCTCTGCGTGGCTCTTTCTTTTCTTCTGTATTCCAAGTAGTGGTGTAGTGGGGGCCCTGTCTTACCTCAAATAAGGAATAATTCATCTGGTCTCAGCTCAGCTCTGTGACTCAGTGTCTAGATGATGTCCCAGCTCTCTGTTCACTCATATGTAAACATGACATATTAAGGCTGCAATTAAAATAACGCTTTAAAAAAATTTTTTTACAAAGTGCAAAATAAATGAGACCCATTCGCCATTGTCATGAAGCTTACTCACTTTAGAGCTAATGTTTGATTTAGTTTTAAGCGGTTTTGATTTAATTCTTTGAATTTTTGTTCTTGCTTTTTATTTTTTCACATTTATTTATTTATTTATTTATGAGAGAGAAGAAAAGAGAGAGAAAATATGAATGGGTGTGCCAGGGCCTCCCGCTGCTGCAAACTCCAGATGCATGCACCACTTTGTGCATCTGACTTTATGTGGGTACTGGGGAATCCAACCCAGCCTGGCAGGCTTTGCAAGCAAGTGCCTTTAATAGCTGAGCCATCTCCCCAGCCCCCCTTTTTCTTGTGATGCAGTGTCTCCAGCCTAGTCAGGCCTCAAACTCATAGAGCTGAAATTATAGGTATGAACCACCATGCGGCTTTGCTTTCATTCTGATCTTCAAGCTCAAACAAGGTTACCGCCAGCCTTTCAAAAGATTATTGCCTTTAATTTTCTTGTGCCATGGGACCTTCTGTTTTCCTTCTTTCCCGCCTTCCTTCCTTCCTCCTTCCCTTCTTCCCTCCCTTCTTTTTTTAAAAAAATATTTATTCATTTTCAAGCAGAGAGAGAGAGAGAGAGAGAGAGAGAGAGAGAGAGAGAGAGAGAGAGAGAGAGAGAGAGAGAGAGAAAGCGAGCACCAGGGTCTGGCTTATGTGGGTCCTGGGGAATTGAACCAGAGGCCTTAGGCACTGGAGGCAAGTGCCTTAACCGCTGAGCCATCTCTCCAGCCCTCCCTCCCTTCTGTTTTGTTGTTTAGGAAAGTGATCCTACCTTTGAAAACAAATCAGAACCCAGCTGGAGTTGGTAGATCAGAGTTAGGCTAAACATCTGCCCCTTCTGACTCCAACTCCTCATTCCTAATGGATGTGATCATTGATACCTAACGATTAGCAAAGCTTCCTTTGTCCACAAGCTAGTCATCTTTCCCAAGTGGAATATTTAGAAAATGATAAAGCATTTTTAATGATGAGAGGAGAAGGTGTTCAAAGAATCAGTGTAGATTTGAAAATGCCATAATGGTCTTAATGATTTGAGGCCTAATTAAAAAAATAACTATGATACTATATTGTAAGATATCAGGCTCTCTCTGTTTTAGCTTTGCCAATCCCACTTTACAGGAAATCTTTAGTCGTACCTCATTTTGCTTATTTTATTTGCTTATTTTTTTTTCAAGTATCAGCTATGGGAAGTTCAAATCAAAATCTGCCTTCAGTGTTAGCACCTTTCATGGCCCATACTTCTGTGTGTTGGCATGCCAGGGTTCTTACTTCTCACTGCTCTTCGGCTTTCAGGGAGGCAGTAGGTCACGGTCACAAGCAGAATCCTGCCTGTACCACTCAGTAGCTTTGTCATCAGCCATAGAAACATATCCTACTTCTGTGGGTGTTCTCTGTCCATCTGTCAAATAGGGTTGATCCAGTAATGCCTATCTCATTGGTTGCTGTGCAGGCAAGTGAGGGCAGAAGCTCTCAGAGGGGCGCCCAGTGTTTATTTAAATACCAGTTGTTATCATGAGTATTTGTTTTATCGATGCTGAGTTTCTTCCTCCAAACTCTCTCCATCCAACTTGGAAATCAGTGGTGTGTGGATGAAGAAAAAAGTAAGAGAGCCATTGGGAAGTTTTGTCTGTCTTCCTCCAAGAGAGTATCCCAGAGGCTTTTCCAGATGGGGTTTTCTGGGTTGTCAGGGTTAGCAAATGCCTGGGAGGGCCTTTCCTTCCAGTTATTTATTGCATGATGGCTTTCCAGGGGGAAGTCCCATGCTTCCTGGTTGTTTGGTGACAAACTACAGAGGTCTTTCTGCTCTTGGGCTGGGTCTGACCTCTGTGCCCTTAACAGTGTCTCAGGGTCCACTGATCCCTGTGGTTCCAACACACCGAATGCTAAGCATCACTAACCAGAACTGAGCATAAAGGGTGTATCTTGGGCAAGAGCAAGAGGATATGATATGGTAACTAAGAAAGCAGGCTGAAATCGGGGATCTCTGTACCAATGTTGAAATGTTGGTTGTGGAGGTGACTGGGATGAATGACATGTTGGGTATCGAGGGGAGGAATTGTAGATCTCAGTCTTGTCATCTAGAAAATGGATTAATGACACTTAGGATGGGTGTGAACCTTAAATGAGGCCTTTACTTTGCCCAGGCCTGTAGTTACTAATGACCTTAGGATCACATAGTCTTGAAAGGTAGCCCTCGATACACAGCTGTGATGATACCTGTGTGAGCACAAGTGTTTACACCTTTCCTCCTTGCTTGGTTGTGTGAAGCCTGATGGTCCAATATTATTGCTGTTTGGGTGCGTTGTGTAATTAATATGTAAGGTAAATCCTTTTATCATTGCTGCTAGGGGGGGTGTTCATCACATTTTATCTTTTATCGTGCCAAAGTGATCATTCTGCGCCAAATTCTTACAGCTTTTGTGTGTGTGTGTGTGTGTGTGTGTGTGTGTGTGTGTGTGTGTGTGTGTGTTTTGCTTTTGGATTTTGAGGTATGGTCCACCTCTAGCCCAGGCTGACCTGGCATTCACTATGTAGTCTCTCTCAGGGTGGCCTTGAACTCATGGTGATTCTCCTACCTCTGCCTCCCCAGTGCTGGGATTAAAGGTGCGCACCAGCACTCCTGGCTTTCTACAGCTTTTATAGACACTTGTTTCTTGGTCTTGGGTTTCTTTCTTTCCCAGTACCAGAATGTGGCAAGACACACATTTATCTCGGGTTTGTACTAGATATCCATAGATAAGAACACAGAGGAAAAGGTCCCCTTTTGGCTCATGTGTTTGAATAGGGAGCCCTTAATGATGGTGTTATTTTGAGAGGCGGTGGAATCTTCTGGAGATGGGGCCTGGCTGTGGGAAGTAGGCTATGGGGAGAAGGTTTGGGATTTGTAGCTCAATCATGGTTCCTGTACAGCCTTTACTTGCTGATCCACAGGCAGGGATGTGGACAAGCAGTGGCCACAGGCTCTGTCCCCATCCACCATGCCTTACCCACCATGATGCCCTTTATCCCTTTTAACCGGCAGCCAAAAGAAATCGTTCCTCCCCTAAGTTGCTTCTTGTCAAGTATTTGGTTGTAGCAACAACAACAACCAACGAACATTAACTCGAAGTAGTGTTATAGAAGTTCTGGAATGATGCTATTTATCAAACAATGCATGTGGATCGAAAAGTGTGGAGAGGGTTGGGGAACTAGAAAGTGGGGTCATGAGAGCCCGGCTGAAGAATGAGCTATCCATGGTCCCCTACCACAAAGACTGATCCAGACAGCCCACGGAGGAGGATATCCAGCTGACTGGGGATGGGGAAGGGGGGCAACGGGGAATTGGGGAGAACAACTCATGGTTGGCCCACTAAACAATGTAAATCATTATGAACAATAAAGATTAAAAAAAAGAAAAAAAAGTGGACAAAGCACTTGCCATGTTAGCATGGGGACCTGAGTGTGGACCCCCAGAACCTACGTAAATGCTGGGTGGGTGTGCTCACTGCTTATAAACCCAGAGCTTGGGAGGTAGAGACAGGGGATCCCTGGGGCAAACTACCTGCTAGACTAGCTGAATCCACCGGTAGCTCTGGGCTCAAGGGACACACTGCCTGGGTGATTAAAGCTATTGAGGAGGACACCCAAAGGCCACCCTCTGCCTCCACACACACGTACACCCCCCCCATGCAGCATCCCACATCCACCTGCAAATGAAGAGAAATAAATTGTTGAAGTGTGGAGAAAGAGAAATACCAACGTTAACTGGCAATCACCTAGGTAATCATTTAAAAAATAAACTTTGGGATTTTTTTAAAATACTTCCACGTAATTGAAATTTTTATATAACCATGGGACACTTTCATGGTAATTTTTTCAAAACTTATAAAATGTAATCTGTGTCAAAATCTTGCTTATTTGGCAAGGTTTGTATTAAATGTTCGCCGTGGTGCTAATCTCACCCTCTCTTTGGACTTCTCTTCTTAGCTTCCTGAGGTGGCACCTTCTTCTGGTTTATGATACAATCAAGGACTAGGCCTCTGGCTGCTGATTGGTCAGAGTGATTCAGCCTTCTGTTTGTGGGAGGCTGAGAACAAAGCATCCTGCCAACATCCTAGTTTACCCAGTGAGGGAGATTTTTCAAGAGGTGCTTTCAGGTCTGTTTCAGGAGGCAACAGAACACACAGTATCCATAGCCCGCTGTCATCCTCGCCCAACGTGTCAGGATTACTAACTCTGGGATCTTCAACAAGATGGCTTTTCTCCCTTGGGTCCCTCACCAGCTAAATGTTGGGTTTCATAGCTGTGGTACATCCTTCTTTATTCTGAAAGTGTAGAATTCCTCCTACTTCTTACCTTTTCTTGTGTCTGCTGAAAATTAAGAATACAAGTCCCACATCATTAATGGTGTTCTATAGGGAAGGAATGTATTAATGAGACATCACGGGGTTGCCGTGTAGGAGAAGAAAAATGACCGTGAACTCTCACAAGAGGGAAGACTCAATGAATGTCTTGGGTCCAGTAAATGCCCAACAAAGTGGAAATGTATCCTTTGCTGCATTAGTTGTTCATAAGATATTCTAAACATAGACACTAGGTAAGCCAATGTCTCATTCTTACTATGCATTTATCTATGGCCTGCACATGAGTTTGGCTATAATTTTTAAAGACATTTTCAATTTAAAATTTGTCTTAGAGACACTGAATGGTCTTTACATTTAGCACTCACATATAAATACAGGTTTTTTTTTTCTCTTTCATTAAAAAAACTTATTTTCTATACACTCCCTTAGGGTACCATTTTGGGGTCCATTGGACTTCATTTTAGAGCTGACTTCACCCATTTTATAGATTTCGCTGTTTGCATTCAAGCATTCAAGAAACAATCTCAAATTAATTTTTTTGTCCATATGGATTTATTCTTAGAAACTTAGTTATATTGGTTGCATAGCTATTTAGTAGATTCTTTCTTCCAGTTACTTGGCTATTAAGAAGGGACCCTGAGTTTGAAAAATAAAGCAGATCCCATCTGAAAGGTTCTATGTGAATTTTGTTTGCCGTTGTTTTATGGGATGAGGTCTTGCTCTCTATCCCAGGCTG
This sequence comes from Zapus hudsonius, assembly GCA_004024765.1. Taxonomy (NCBI): domain Eukaryota; kingdom Metazoa; phylum Chordata; class Mammalia; order Rodentia; family Dipodidae; genus Zapus; species Zapus hudsonius. Next base: position 14,854 of record PVHP010015289.1, read on the forward strand.
ACCTTGAATGTGATATTACCCTGCTTCAGTCTCTTAAGTGCTGAGATTTCAGGCTTGCGCAGCAATACCAGGACTTTGCATTCTGAAATAGTTACCTGCATTTGTAGGGAGAGAGAGGAATCTTAGAGAAAGTTTGTTCACAGGGAATGGACAGATATGTCCTGACACTGGTGACATCACCCGACTTTATGGATGGAGTCAGGATGGATTCATTCTCTTGCTTTTTACATACTTTAAAAAAAGAGTCTTTCATGAACATCTGAAAAAGTATCAAAAACTAAGCAAGAAGTAATGCAGTTGGTAGACTTGAGGTATATTCTGTTTTAATTCTGAGGTTTTAGAGCTTAGGAAGGTGAATTTAAAGATACAATATAAGGCCATTCTACGTACCATATCTTACGTAACACACTCTAGGTCATTCTGGATTGGATTTCCACGAACAGTGGGTAAGCTTACTGAGTTTCAGAATGAGTTAGCATGTTTCCTTCCTGCTCACTGTTTCCTTAGCTCTTTCATTTCCATGTTTTTCCCTTCTAGACCTTCCTAACATACATGGCTAGCGTGTTGCTTGAGTAGCAGGATGGACCGATCTCCATTTAACAGACCACCATGTTCATCTTTTTTCTTTAGATGTAAAAAGTTCATTTGGAGGCTGCCTCATAACTTTGTGATGCGTAAACAGTAGAATTTCTAAGTTCTTGCAATATTTGAGCATGTGCATTTTTGTTCTGTTTTAAGTTGAAGATCTTTTTCCTTTTCTGTCATTGACAGTGAAAGACAAATATAAGCATATAATATGCATTCTTCTAGGTTTTTCAACTTTTTCTTTATTGTAAATCAGAAATGGATCCAATGGTTTAAAATTTGCACCATTTTGTATTACACATTAAAGCTATTGAAACTATTTTTGTCGTATTTATTCATTTCAGACAGAGAGAGGCAGAGGAAAGAGAGAATGATAAATGAATATGGGTGCACCAGAGCTTCCTGCCTCTGCAAATGGAACTCCAGATGCATGCACCACTTTCTGCATCTCACTTTATGTGGGTACTAGGGAATCAAACCTAGGCCATTAGGCTTTGCAAGCAAGTGCCTTTAACTGCTGAGCCATTTCTCAAGCCCCCTAAAGTTACTGAAACTATTACAAAATGACAAAGAAGGAAAGAAAGCTATTATCACCGTTCAATAATAATATATAAAAAGATACATTTTTGGTGTTGAGCTTCAGAAATCTTAGCAAGAATGATCATTTTGAGGTTCTTTGGTTGGCAGTGGTGTTCCCAAAAGATGGCAGGACTCTAGCCCATTTATTTGTTGTGCAGACAGCCCATGAAACCTTTCATCTCAAAGAGTTGATAATTCTTGGAAGAGACAAATGCCTTTTTCCATCTTGCTCTGGACTGTTTTGGCACTTATGTTGATTGGCTGAGAGAGTGGTTTACTGGTACTTGGTTTCAGAATCTGCACAGACCAAGTTGAAAACCTTTGTCATGTTATACACTTAGTTTAAATGTGCTTTGGACAAGGACTTAAAGCTGAGAAAAGAAAAAATATATCATTGAGCATCTTAAGCTGCCTCAGTATGCTTCTCTAATTTCCTGAAAGATTTAGCCATTTCTGTGACATAGACATTTTATCAGCTCTATTTAAGTCCTAAGTTTTGTAAAGAAAAAAAATCCCCACTTGATTTTGCTCTGAGAATTTAGAGATAATACAAAAGTCATCAAACTGTACTATATTTTGAAAAATATTTTTACTTATTTATTTTTGAGGAGAGAGAGAAAGACTACAAGAACACAGAGAGCCAGGATCTCTTACTACTGCAAATGAACACTAGACTCAAAGACCACTTTGTGCACCTGACTTTATTTGTTTATTGGGGAATTGAATCTGGGACGGTAGGCTTTGCAAGCAAGTGCCATTAACCACTGGGCCATCTTCCCAGCCCTTATATTTTAACCTCAAAAATAATGCCCACTGCTCTTATCACCTCATACTTGAAAACATATTCTTTTAAAACATCTACAACTTTTGTCCTGATTGGGACGTGTTGTGCTCCTGAATATTTGTATTTCTTCAAGATCCATATACTGAAATCCTGACCTCCAAAGTGATAGCGTTTGCAGGTGGAGTCCTTGGGAGGTGATTTGTTCATGAACTCTTTCAGATGGGATTTGTGCCCTTAAAAAAGGTATCAAGAGAGGCTCCTTGCCCTTCCTTCATATGTGATTACAGTGGAGAGATGACTGTTTGTGACCCAGAGGTCATAACGTCTTGGCTGCTCTGGTGCCCCTGACCTGAGAGCTCTGGCACCAGGAAGGGAACATTATCCATAAATGTCAGTCAACAAGGAGGTGAAACAAAACTGGACCTTGGCTTTCTGGGGTGCATGATGCCACTCATACCAGCGAAGCCACAAAAATGGAGACAGCGATTTGGGGTGCTTTGATCTGTTTTAATCTCTGAAATGGAATGATTTTTTCAAAAACCATTTTTGATCATTCAAAACTTCAGGCTTGAGTTTCATTTTTCTTTTTATCCATTTGAATTTGGGATTTGCCAGGGTTCACATCTGTTAGTATCTTGGAGACTTACCATATGTTGGGTGCAGCTTGAGACTTTTTTACAGGTTAACTTGTTTTCACCTTCACATTTTGGGCACAGCTTGTAGCCCTGAAACCTCTTTTGACTTAACAAACCTAGGCAAAAGGAAAGCTGGGGAAAGGTGTATCTTTGGTAAGAAGAGACTAGGAAATGTTTGTTCTTACAGGCATTCACTCTAATGCTTCTCCTTAATTACTGCATGCAGTTCAAAGAAGTCTCATGTTTTCTCATTTCCCTGCCCAGCACAATAGTTCCTCTCTCACTCCAGACAGCAGCCCAGAGAACTCAGAAGGGAAAGATGACCTGGAAGGTTGTCAGGCTACACCCTGCCCCTTGCTGGTGGCTGGCTCTCCTGTTTTGCAAATCCCATCTCTCCCAGGATGCTAATGGCAGGGGCACACTCCACTGTTTATCTTGGAATTTGATCCCATCATCTTGGCAACCCAACCAGGACCTCCACTGTTCCGATTGTTTGTCATTTGTTGTTAATTATCTGTTACCATCAATTCTGCGCTTTAAGAAAAAAGAGGAGTTTGAAATATTTCCTCCATCATGGAAGAGGAGGAGGAGCTGTTATTTTATTTCTTTTTCTCTTTTTTTTTTTTTTTTTGGTGGATAAAAGAGGGGGAACAATGAATCCTTTTGGCTGCTCAGGGCAATCAAGTGTCCTGGCTTTCAGATCTTGTGACTACAACTAGCCTTTGCACTGAAAGAACCTTTGCAAATTCAGCAGCGGTCTGTCTGAGTGAGAGCAACCACTCTGGAGGCAAAGCAAACAGGCTAACTTTATAGAAGGGGCTTGCTTTTATTCCAAGCTCCTTGTACCACAACTGTGTAAGCTGGGGTCTGTTCCCTTCAGAGGTTAAGGCAGAACAGGCCAGGGTGCAGGCTCCTGCTTACCTGCCTTTATGAGGTGTTTATTTTGTCACGTGTGCATTGAAAATGAGCTTTCTGGCCATTAGTGCATGTTAGTCCTGACCTCTCGCTCCACAGGGAGGGCACACCACATTATAAACACACAGCATGGGTTTGTGAGGTGCCTGGACCCTGGCTGCAGGAGCCCCTGCTGGGTTCAGCATCTCACTTAATACAGGACTAAACAAGGGGTGTATTTTTGTACTGGGGTGGTGGTGAATGCTTGTGATATGAATGGGAGAGTTGGGGATTGAAATGATTATGGAAATATAGGCACGATTAATATAAAAATGCAGTCATTGGAGAAAATGAGTGTCGGCTGAATTTAACCTGCTTCTACTGTGCTCACGAGTGTCCTCCTCACAGTGGGCACCTGACTCTGCTTGGACAGGTAACTGAGGATGAGATTCTATTAGGGATGTCCAGGGCTTGGTTAAGTAATTGTTAATAAGTTGTTTATGGGGTTGTTTCCAAAATGTATCTTTATTATCGACAATTAGATACATTGTATGAGCAGGTCTTGTGATGATATCCCATTTCCCTCCTCTCTGTCCCCAACCCACTGGGGACCCTTCTCGGTGGTGCGCATACTGGATCTGTTTTTTTAGGGCTCTACTGCTTCCCAAGGGATCCCGCACAAGGAAGGAGGGATTGAAAAATCTGAGCCTGCTGATAGTCAGGACACAGCATGAAACAGTTTCTCACCATCTTCTTCGAGTGGCTTTTTACTAGACTTGTGGGATTTGCTTGGGCAAAAAGAGTTCTTTCCAGATGCCCAAGGAAGCAGGATCACAGTATTGTCCCTGAAGGAGAGCACCATTTCTGTGTGTTCTTTTCACCATCCTGTTTGTTTTTCTGAGTCTATTTTTAAGATCATATAGGACTTCCGTTTTAACAAGTAGTTGCTGGATGTATTAGATGAAGCATATTAGAGAGAGAGGCTGGGGGGGAGTGGGAATTGGGGAGGGGGAATCGCCTTCTCATTGCTCTGGAGAGGCTGGGAAAAGGATTTAACACTTTGGATTTCTTAGAAGCCATTAAAAGTCTCATGGGATCAGGTTACTTGACTTCACATCTGAAACCTGAGACTCTTGCCCTATACTGTGCTATTGAGTTAAGTTTGGAATTCCAGGCCTCCCTGTAAGCCTGACCTCTGGATAAGCCTTTCTTGATCACTAAATTATTTCCTTTGAGAAGAGTTAAGACCACAGTGAGGCTGTCATGGCCAGTTCAGTCTGTACGGTGGTGCCAGGCAGACATCCGGCAGAAGTGCCAACTTTGGTAAGAAGTCCCCAAGGTCTTCAGAACCAACCATGTGGATTGGGTGCTGACATTGAAGGAAGGACCCATTGGAAGGCTGGCTTTCTAGACACTTTGGAAGTTTTGTGCTTGCAAGTAGAGAGGTGCTATGTGGAGTGGGCTGGTCCTCTGGACTCCCCATGGTTCTCTGAATGCTGCTTCCCTCCCCTTTAGTGGCTTATAGGGGAGCCTCTACCTATGCCTGTGTTAGGTTTCTCTTTGTAGGAACTCAGAGTGCCTACAAGTAAGGTTTCCTTTAGTAACACATGTCACAAGTGTATTTGCTAATGGAGAAGCGCCTGCCTTAGACTGTAAGCTCTATGAAGGCAACAACTCTATTTTCCTTTCTGTCTTCTTCTTGACATCTGCATGCACAGCCGTATCATAGCCCAGACACGGCAGATGCCTATTGAATGAAGGAAGCTGAGTTCCTTGGATTTTAAAGGACTTATATGTGCTTCCTAAGAAGTTTGTGCTTTCTTGCACTCATCCATTCATTTTGAGAACCCATTCTTACATTTGACAATGAGGTTAACTTTATAAAGGTAACTTACCTAAGCCTCGTGTTTCCTCAGGATGTAGTTGGAAGAAACTTAGCACTTTTAATGCTTCTGCTAATGTTGTAAGCTATTCTGCCTTCAGTTGAGTCTTGTTTTGATTGTAGTAAGTTCATTTCAGTCGGAAAAATATCCAAGTTTCACTTTAAACTTGACCCTAAAGGTTTGGGTTTCCTATATTGTTTTGTCACTTTAAAGCAGAAACATTAGAAAACATGTCGTTTTAACTCATTCATCAATCTTGTTGGAAGTCAACAACTGTTGGCTAGAAGCAGGAATTTAACTCAGATATTATTTGAGCCCAGTGACTAGGAGTCTGACAGAGACCAATCCAACTGTGTGGAGTTTATTTGAAATAATTGCTGAGAAAACAGGTCGCCTCTTACAATATGAATCATTTTGAATAAAGCAAATCAGTTTCATTCTGTATTGTTATGCTTAACAACTTTCCTATAGTTTTGTTTCTAATTTTTTAAAATCAATTTTTAATTTAGCATACAATATAATGGATTTTTCATTTTTCACAACCATCACACGTATACGTTTTCCGTGTTGATTCCTTTCCATGTTCCTAAAGCTCTTATAGAACTGCTTTAAAGAATCTGTGATTTGGGTTAAATACAGAGAAAACGGTCATTACCGGCTTGATGCTATAGCAATCGAAAACTCTTTAAAATTTTTACTGAAAGGCAAATCAGATGAAATTCAGAGTAAGTATGTGGTAGAGTTCTAATTATGGACACCTCGAGAAACTCCTGGGGTGCAAAGAATGATCAAAAAACAAACCCGTTGTTTGTGTCAGGCTTTGCAGAAAGAATTTCACATGGGGCAGCAGTTGAAGGAGGGGAGATAAAGAAGTCCTTTGGGGTTTGTAATTTAGGGGGCTGACTTCAGGACCACTCCCTAGCTTCTCCAGAAGGCCTGATGTAATTAGCCTTTCTGGAGCTGCGCCTTGGCTCATGACCCCATTGAATCTCTAGACTCCAGGGCAGAGTTGGAGTTGGTGCTGCTTTCTGCCCTGCAGGTAGAGCGCTTTGATTGGACCGACCTGCCAGCTTTGAAAAGAACCCAGAGCAACTGGCAGTGCCATACATTGTTTGGGTAAAGCGGGGTTTAGTAATTGAGGAGTCAGCCGCCCTTTGCGTCTGAAGATCTCTCTTTCAAATAGAGAAGACACCCAAATCCACATGCGCAATTTAGATGAGCCTGCATTGTGCATTATAAATATACACGGAATGCCAAGTAGAAAACACCAGAACACTCTCTCAGGATGCTGTTAGGGCCAAGCGGAATCTCATTAGGGACGGCTTCAAAGATCAGTTCCTCGTGTCCATAAAAACAAGTGTAAATTATCTGGTGCCCGCCTGCTGCTGGCGGTGGTGTTTCTGCATTATGCATGACTGGAGACTGCTCAGCGCATCCAGGCTGCACAGAACCCACCATGCATGTGGCTTTTTTGGGGGGTGGCTGAGTCCTACATGTTGGAAATTGGTTGGTGTGTTTCAGCTAATGGAGGGCGCTGTATATAACCCGCTACTCGGTGTCTGATGCAGGGGAGTGAGATCAGAGAGGCATGGGAAGGTCAAAATTGTTCTTAAGTCTCCTCACATTGATGCGTCTCCATTTGCTCACGCGTGCAATCAGATTAGGATGCGTGAAGGCAGTCCACACACGGGGTGTGTTTATTTCAGCCATTCTCCCTTCTTTTTGGTGTCTGGGTTAGATTTTCAAAGTAAATGTAAATGATCAATGAATTAAGAAAATATGAGGGCTGGAGAGATGGCTCAGTGGTTAAAGCACTTGCCTACAGTCCCCGGTTCAATTCCCCAGTACCCACATAAACCAGACCCTCAAGGTGGTGGCCCTGGTGCGTGTTCTCTCTCTCTCTCTCTCTCTCTCTCTCTCTTTCTCTCTCTCTCTCTCTCTTTCTCTCTCTCTCTCCCTCTCCCTCTCCCTCTCTCTCTCTGTATCTCTCTGCCTGAAAATGAATAAATAGAATATTTAAAAAAATATATGGTTACATGGGGCATAAAAGGCATAATAATTATTCTGAAATACATTTTAAAGGCTAGAAGTATGTTTAGCTGTATTGCTTGAGGGTAAGAGAAACATTAGAATGTAGCTTTGGAGAACACTTCCAAAGTTTGAGTTTTAGTCTCTGTTTTGCTTGCTGGGTTATTTTTGGGATGCTCACTTAAACTCTCTGTGTCTTCTCTATGAATGGAGGAAAAATTATGCCGTTTCCCAGAGAGCTGTTGCAAAGGCAACTGAGTTAATTCCCATGACACACCTACAACATGTCCTGGGACATTGGAAGTCTTGTAGAAGTATTTGTTCACTTTGATGTTAGCACCATTGGCATTATGGGAAGGGAGGCGGTCTTCCAGTACAGCTGGGCATGCGTATGTGTCCCCAAGCCTAGGCTGAGGCAGGCTTAGGGAGCAGTTACCTTGGGGACAGCTAGGGAGACCACTGCCATATAAAATAGCAGATGAGCACCTATCTAGCTCATGTGACCAAGAGAGAGAGAGAGAGAGAGAGTCAGATATTGGGAAAAGGTAAAGAAATAAAAGCCAGAGGGTTTCTGCTTTCCCCCATCATTGTAGGAGATAGTTAGGACTTGTACCTTCTTACCCTGTATTTTTTTCTTTTTTTTTAAAAAATATTCTACTCATTTACTTGAAAGACAGAGAGAGAGAGAGAGGGGGGGGGCACAATAGGGCCTCCAGCCACCGCAAATGAACCCCAGACACATGCGACCTCTTGTGCATCCGACTCCACATGGGCACTGGGGAATGGAACTCAGGTCCCCCTGCATTGCAGGCAAACGCCCCAACCGCCAAGCCATCTCCTCAGCCCTTACCCTGTCAAAGCCTCTTCCCAGGGCAGAAAATGGCTTACAAGAAAGACTCAAATATCAGCCTTTCTCAGTATCACATGATTTAAATCCACAGTCATGTCGGGTTTGAAACTTAGTTTGGCAAATCTAGGTAGCTAGTCCCAGATAGAGACACTCCCTTCTCCAGAGTGAACGGTCTGTGAGGGCAGGACTCATACTGGCTGAGCCTCCCAGCCCTGCTGAACTAAGTCATTAAACACATCTCAGAGAGGAGCAGGGCCAGTGCCCCCCAAGAACTCCCTGCTCCTCCTCCTGCTTCCTGTCACTCACTCATCAGGGTCCTGAAGTCAGGTAGGCTTATTGGCAGGTTTCATATTGGCCATTGAGTGATTTGACATCCCACAGCCCTCTGCAATCTCTGAAAGAAGTTGTCGGGCTTGGTATGGGACCTTGGAAGCCATCTTCAGGATAGAGAGAAGAGGAGCAGGAAGAATAATAGAATGGCGAGATGACACTTGAAAGTGTGACAAGCGACCATTTTGCTAATTACTTGCTGCAGGTAGTGGAGGCCTGGGCTCCATGTGTATAGAACAGTGCCTGGCAAGTGTGCTTTAATTGTTAAGTAAATGAGTGACTTGGATTTAGCTTTCAGGAGAACGTAGAACCATTCTCATTCCTTGCCTGCTATGGAGGCAATCAAATATAGCAGAAGTAAATCATATTTGATGATGTCATCATGCATGCATTATTAATCATAGAATACCAAAACTAGGGTTTTTTAAAGTACAGAGACTTGTGTACTGTGCTCACTAGAGAATTTTACATGTGGCCTAATAACAACCCAGAGAGGTGGAGGGACCTGTCAAGATCACAGGGCTTTTCTTTTCTTTTCTTTTTTTTATTGTCCACAACGAGTTACATTGTTTAGTGGGCCAACAATGAGTTGTTCTCCCCAATTCCTCCTTGCCCCCTTCCCCATCCCCAGTCAGCTGGATATCCTCCTCTGTGGGCCGTCTGTATCAGTCTTTGTGGTAGGGGACCATGGATAGCCCAGTCTTCAGCCAGGTTCTCCTGACCCAAGTCACAGGGCTTTTCTGATTGGCAGCACAGTATGTCTCTGTGGCCTTTAATGGGCTATTTGTCCCTAAGGAAGTTACACTTAGGGACAGATGTATTTCTTCAGGAATCCATCTTAAAATGAGCCTTTTCAGGCATCTGATTAGATTCTACTAAATTGCTTTTCAATGTTATTTTCCAATTTTTTTCCTGCAGACATGCACCAGGATAGTCAAAGGGGCTTCAGGTCTTGAGTCTTCTCCCAAACCTGAAAGAAGGTAGGCTCCCTGTAGGAGGTGCCCTGCAAGGGAACACGAAGGGTGGGGCGAAGCACCCAAAGCAGCTATTTCTCTGCCCTCGAGGAGCCTAATTCGCTTTCATCTTGAAGAGCGTTTTCTCCTGCTCTGACCACTCTGCTTTCCTCTCTCCCTGTCAGTCGGCCAGCACCTTCTGGCCCTGTGGGCTCCACTGCCATTCCCCACACAGAGACTGTGCACACTTGGACAGCAGTTGCACTTTGGCGGGGATGTGGGAGTTGAGAAGTGTGTGGCCATATGCCTTGGGCTTGGATGAGGGCTTACATTCCAAACAAGTTAGATGGTTTTTGGCCCATCGCTTGCACTGCGTGGATATGAGCAGACCTTTTTGCTTCTAGGACTTTCTCTTTGGAATCATGAAGATAGGAGGTTGGCTATGTCAACCCAATGCTTTTATAAAGTTCAGTTCGAGTCTAGTTTTGAGAGCTATCTGTGGTCCTGGACGGTCAGGAGCAAGGGTAACGTCAAGAACATTTCCACTTTTTTTTAATAAATATATATTTATTGTCCATAATGAGTTACATTATTTAGGGGGCAAACCATGCGTTGTTATCCCGAATTCCCCAATTCCCCCCTCCCCATCCCTGATCAGTTGGATATCCTCCTTCGTGGACTGTCTGTGTTAGTCCTTGTGGCAAGGGATCCTGGATATCTTAGTACTCATCCCGGTCTTCCTGGCCCAAGTGTGTTATTACTGATGGGTTTTGAGACATTCTGGGAGCTGTTTATTTGGAAGTCAAGTCTCCAGCTAAAAAGAAGCCCCGCCATTGCTTTCCAGAAGTGGTGTTGGCATCACTCATACATCACTGAAGGGATCTTATTAGGGTTGAGGAACCTTCAGGCCACGAGTTCCTGTCCACAAGTTTTTTTCAGATACATGCAGTTTCCCTCTTGGACGGTGCTCCTGTGCTCTGTGGCAGGTGACACATTAAACCCTTCATGTTAAAACTGCAGCTGGGCCCTGGTTGGCTTGGTGACCATCCTGTTTCCCTAGGGAGCTAAAGCTGTAGCCATGGCTGGTGGCTGGGGCCTTGTTTCCATTGCTGGGAGGACCTGAGCATCACAGCAAATAGAATTCTTCCAGTCCCTACCAAGCTCCCCCCCCACTTGCTCTTCTGAGAAAGTCAGAGAAGGCATATGGCAGCCACTTTGACATTGGGCTGAAACAGTTGAACTTCTGATTCAGTTGAACTTTACAATAGCATAATTATCTACTAAAAAGTGCAGGTTTTTTGGCGATGATCAACAATAGTAGCTGTGGAATGCTGGAACCCCAACTTACTGGGCGGAGCTCTTAAAATATGAATTGTGAGGAGTCCAATTAGTTGTATCAGTCTTTATTTCATAGTAGAAATTACACATCTGTGTTGTTTATATACCTGTGTACAGAGCCCCCCCGAAAAATGAAGGTTTCGTATTAAACACAGAAGAAAATGCATCCTGAACATTGGACTATCTATAAACCAAATGAAATATTTGCATGTGGTTGACCGCCTCTGCCCGCTGTCACTCACCCGGTTGACGTTTTTCTGTTGAGGATACTGGAAAGGCCACATGAAAGCATAGTAGATCAGATCGGGTCAGTCCTGGGTTCACCTCAATGTCATTTTTCTCTCTGCAGAGACGAAAGGGTCCTCAGGCAGATTGTTTTATTGTTCTGCGTGGTGTGTGTGGGGTGTCATGATTTTTGCATGACTATCCAGTCTTTCCCATAAATAAGCAGATTCAGTCCTTTGTTTTAAATGTAATCAGCAAGATTGCATTTGCATTGCTTGTAAGTGAATCACGTAAGTGAAATTACATTGCCTGCTCTCATTTGGTATCATAAAACGTTATGGGATGCAGGCTGTTTTCCCTGCTAAAGTATCTTGAGTGAGTATCAGGGTGCTGGCTTTCATTCTCTTTCGTGACCAAATTTGTTGCATTCTCTGGAGCTGGGGCTTATATTTTCACTTATGTTAGCTGCTTCAGAAATTCTCATTGGAATCCTCTAGAATGAGCTAAGATATTGGTTCAGTAGGGGGTAAATGGGAGTTTTAAGACTATCACATGTCGTGTAGCAAGTGATTGCTAATCACTTTCTGTGGCTTGTGACAATTGCTTACTAAGAGTAAATAAATGCCAGGCACTGGTGGTTGGAAGTTGAAAGCAATTTTAAGCTTTTCAGGCAGTTGGCTACAGAAAGTGGTTTACATGATTTAAAAAAAAAAAATCAAGCTGAAGTCAGTCATTACTTTTTTTTTTTAGCAATCAGTTGGAAATACTCGTCTTAATTGGCTCTTTAAAAGGAGTCCTTAAGGCAAAGGATTCACAAGTCATTCTGAGATTCTTTCACTTTTTTCCTTAAAAATAAATAACACAACAATAAAAGTTGCCGACTTTAAAACTCAGTTGTTTCAGTAATAAATGAGGATGCCTGATCCTCTCTTCTCTCATTCCTTCCCTAAGAGATAGGGTCTCCTAGCAGCTCAGGTTGGCTTCCAATTTGCAATCCTGCCTCATTTCCCCAACTGCTGGGATTACAGGCATGCACAGGTATGCCCAGTCTTTCAAGGATTTTGTCATTCATGACGTTTTTAGGTAGAAGTAGAGTGAGAAGGTGTGAGTTCTTAGCTAACCTATAACAGTGTGGCCATCCACAAACCTCTGTGGAGGCATCATTGATAGAGCCCCTCCACGTGGCAGGCGACAGCAGGACTGATAAGAGTGACCTTTGCTTACAGTGGAGACTGTTTTCCAAAGGCCAGGCCAGGCCCTGACAGCGGGAGCCCAGCAAAGTGTTAGCACTGGATGACCAATGACAGGCTTTGGGTCTGGAGAGGTAGTGAAACATACTTGCTCCCATGGAATAAGCAGACAGAAATGGGAAGACTTGAACATGATGCATAAGAAATTTTTAAAAATGAGAGGAAATTTCTTTTCAGCAGCAGAAGGGAAGACTTAAGAAACTGAAAGGAAAAAGAAAAAAAATTAATTTTCACTTCTTTATATTTTTAAATAAGACTGTGAAGGAGATTCTCATTGTCATGTTGTCATATGATATAAAAAAGATATAAAACTGCAGGAGAAACATTTCATATGGAAGGAAATGTTTGAGTGTAGTTTCTTCTTAACCAGTAAACTTGTAGTTGATGCATAACATACAAACAGAAGGTATACACATTAAATGTGTTCCAGGCGATCAATTTCTACAAAGAAAAATACCTGTGTGACCAGTTTTGGGTATAGTTGTAAAGATTAGTTTCAGTTTGCAGAATAATATTTTAAAGTCATAAGGATTTAAATATTATTGCAGTCTACAATACATTTTCATTAATGGAGATCATATGGACCTTGGCTACTCTCTGGTTCTTAAAGGGGACAGTTGGTCACATGGAGGTCCCTGTGACCTTCCAGAGTTGTCTGAGGCTAGATGTTCCAGAGTATGGAATTACTTATCTGACTACTGTAACTTTTATTTCAGCCTGACACGACAACATGCTTACTTATTTGTAGTCACTTAAGATTCCCCCCCCAAAATTTTTTCTCTGTGATGTGAAAAATTCTCTGGATAATGTTTCCAAAATTGATGACCTTCCTGAGTTAAAGCATTCTTTTAGTCTAGCTTGAAGAGTATCTTTATTTTCTCGTCCATTCATCACCATTTTCTCCTTGAAAAAGTTTACCACGCTGATCCCACTTCAAATGAGCAACTGAACTTTGAAACCGGATCCTTCCTTTGGCTATAATTGTCCAAATGAGAGAAACCAGGTCTGCTCACTCTTTGAAAAGAATTGATTTTGACTGCAAAGCACTTTTATGCCTTTTCTGTTTTGTTCATTGCAAATTTTGATGTGTTTGCTAAGGCAGGAAATAAAAAGAAAAGAAGATGAAAGAAGGAAGGAGGAAGAGAAAGAAAAAGACCTAAAGCAGATTCAAAATACCTGGAAGCCAGTCAGCTATTCTCTGGCAACAGCTAAACTATGGCTTTCGAGGAAAGAGACGAACTGGATATGACCCCCATAAGCTGTTGACTGTGAAATACTGGGCCACACCTTTTTCTTAAAAAAACAAAACTAATCTTACCAGATATGTAAAATAGCAATCTAGGGCATCTATATATGCTCAGTTGGCACTGCTAACACTATGGAGAAAAGTTTTGAAATCAGCTTTGTGAGAATTATGCTCAGATCCAATTCATGGGCACGTAATGAAGGAGTTCTCCTCAGTGTTCCTTCTGCCCTGGCTTGAGAAAGACCTTTACTCTTGCACTTCAAGGCATAAATTTCACTAGTTCTCACGTTTCACTTTCCCCCATGGACACAAGGGCTCTTAGACCCACCAGGCTAAGAGCCTTGGATGGCATCCCATTCATGAAACGGTCTCATATGCATATCTCTATAGCAACCTCCCGCTTGTCAACAAAGATATTGGACTGACTACTGGGAAGTTGATCTAAAAATTGCCCCAAATGATCTATATAAATGGTAAATAGGGTCTATTGGCTGAGAGATCGAGATGATTTCAATACTAATGTGGACACCAAGGTGGCTGAGTAGAAATCCTTATGGATAAGCCTTTCAGTCACAAGTACTTAAAAGATAAAAAAAAAAAACAGGAAACTAACAACCAGAATAGATTATCTGTCTATGTATGTGTGTTAAACCTCACAAGAATTCCAAATGGGGCTGGAGAGATGGCTCAGCGGTTAAGGCACTTGCCTCCAGTGCCTAAGGCCCTGGGTTCAATTCCCCAGGACCCACATAAGCCAGACCCACAAGGTGGTGGTCCTGGTGCTCTCTCTCTCTCTCTCTCTCTCTCTCTCTCTCTCTCTCTATCTCTCTGCTTGAAAATGAATAAATAATATATTAAAAAATAATAATAATAAAAAAAAGAATTCCAAATGAACACGAATTACAGCTCTGCTTAATAAAACCATCTTGGAAGCCAATCACTTGTTGTGACCACAAAGCTGCCATTGGATTGCCAGCAGTCATGAATTCATAAATACCTGTAAGATCCTAAAAATGTATTTCAATTCCTATACATAATATTATGCCAAATTGTACATTGTCTCCCAGCAGAAAGGTTGAGTTGGTAGCTCTAAGACAAAACTATTTAAAAGAACTCACTTTGTTTTCTTGTAAGCCATTCGTTTTTGATATGCACATACTCAAGTGGCAAAGTCATTATTTTATTCAGTCTCTCATTAAAGTATTTATTGAATTCCTGCTATACACTAGGAAAACGAATGCCAAAGTTGAAGCTTTTAATGAGTCCAAAAATATAATCATCTCACTTCATTATGGGGCAAAGTGGTTCAGTGTGTGATTTCTATCAGCCTGGATACAAAATTTGCCATAGCCTACAGAACCAACTCTTACCATTTTGATTATTTTTCTTTTTATTATTTTATGCTGTACAACATTGCCCCTTCTCTCTTTCCTTGGATGCCATAAACCTCCTGGATTACAATGGATACAGTCTAAGAACACGGAAATCAGCTAAAAAGAGGCAAACCATGGGCTAGAGACATGGCTCAGTGGGCAAAGGGTTTGTGGCACAAGTGTGAGTACACAAGTTTGGATCCCCAGATCCCATGTAAAAGAGAGCTTCTATAATCACGGCCCTCACACTGTAAGACAGGAGGCAGACACAGAAGAATCCTGAAGCTCAGGCCCCAGCTAGCCTGGCACACACAAGGGACCTTGCCTCAAATGAGGTGGGGGACAATGGCATCCTCCATATATGTGTACACTTGTGGCTCACATGTGCCTCCCCCCCAAACACACGTCACACCACACATACAAGCAAAGATCTAATAAAGAAAGAGAAAACCAGCTGAGACAAAGCAAACTCCACAGAGAGTAATAATGGTTCTGATGATGGTGTCCACTGCTCTCATGGGCTTTAGCCAAGTGCTACTATCTTACTTAATTGTCAGCAGGTAGCTGGTGCTTCTCCCCTTTTGAAGACAAGAAAAGCAAGTAGAAAGAGGAATGACCTGGGTTTCGTAGCTTTTCAGTGAATCAGAGTTTGCTCAGTCTCAGGGTCACTGGCCTCACTGGTCTCTCAAGGAGGCCTTGATGAACTCGTGGATTAAAGGTTTAAAATGGACTCTTTTCATTCCTTTTCCAAAACAATGCTCACGATAAAACCATGTGGAACTGAAGTCACAAAGAAGCATGAAGTAAATACAAACCAGACCCATGGACGTATTTCTGGAGTAGCTCCAATGATTGAGGCTCTGTAGAGAAGCTGACCCAGGATGACTTTTTCACTGAAAAACACAACTGTGCAGGAACTCTCTAGAAGGACACTAGAGAATGGTGTGGAGTAAAAAAATACATTAGATTTAGAACCAAATAGTTCAAGACCTCAGCTCCATTATTTGTGAGGGGGAGATGAGTTCTGGATAGAGACAGTGGTTTCCAAAGATTCTTGCATGTCAATCATTCTGAGCTTTTAGGTCAGAGTTACTCAGAATTCCTTATATTAGTTGTTGGACTTTCAACTCCAAAGCTGTAGTATTGGATGAGAATGCAGAAAGAAACCTCAGTGGAAGCCTACACTCAAGGGTTAGTGTTCTTCTCTTACTCAGCCAAACACCCAAACTGAAAGGAAAGAAAACAAAAATTACAGATGAGATTTTCCTAATCTTAAAGTAAACTTGGTGGCCTGTGAAAGGAATTTTCTCAAGGGACTTACTGATAGATAAGTATTAACTAAGTATATGAAGATCAGGCCTGAATGAGATGCAAGGGATCTTATACTCCCTCCCCTCAAAACTGTTAACATGCTCCCATGGATATGTTGGAGCTATAGTGTAGAAGCTTTAAAAATAGGAGTCTGTCCTCAAAGGAGATGGCTAGATCAAGCTGATTGCAATCTCTGGAACTGTTCAAGGCTGTCATGCTTAGTAACCAGAAGGAGGCTAAAGCCTGTTCCCCAGAATCCAAGTGAGAGGAAGAGTGATTAGAGGCTTGGGTTGGGGGTTGCTGAATGCCAACTACATCCCCGTTTGGCTCAGGAACTTGGCCTTGGATGGAACTGAGTGGTAGGCAGAGCCATGTCTCAGCTCTGGGTCGGGTCTGACACTGGGTCACACATGAGGCTCTGCAGCTGGAGACTCACCAGCAGCCCACAGGGGTCCAAATCAAATGCCTCTCAAGACGAATTTGGGTGGGGGATGCCTCTTCTCTCTACTTTTTCATTTTCTTCATGAAATTAACAAAAAGAAGCACTTGTTTCTGTGTCTTAAACCCTGGGATTATTAACAGTCCTGAAATTCCAATGCAACTTGGCTTGCTGAAGCCATTCTCTGGCAACATGGGATTTTCTTACTGTCCTCACTAATCCTGAATCCCTTACACTTCACGCTGTACCTTCCTAGAGTCGAGGATGCTGCGCTAGATGCCAGCTTTAATACCCAAAGAACTCTGTGAGGGGACTGTTTCTACCTCTACCATGAGGCGTGAGTACCATCGCCTTCTTGGCCTTCTCATCATATGGTCCATCCTTTGCCATTAGATCACTTTGACTTTCAATTTCAAGTGTTGAGTTTTCTGAATCCCACTCTGGTTTTAACAGGCAAAAATAAAGACGCTTCAAAATCTTCAGCTACTGTGTCTAGATGCTCACAGATGCTGTCTGCTCTTTGCTTCACCTTGAACTGCTTAAAACAAAATCCATATTTATTTGTTTGGATTGCTGGAGATGCAAAGGGAATTTACTAGTTGCTTCCTGTGATCACATCACCATTGGTGAATAGAAAGACTTGGCCCTAAATTGTGTGTGTGTATGGGGGGAGGGTTAAGATAATGAACAGCGAGATCAGAACAGTATTACTAAGTCTTGGTGATGGTGTTTTCTCATATCAGTTATATACTGTGACTATAAGCATTTTCAATATTTTTCTACCTGATTCTTGTCCTTTTGCCTTTTTTATTTGCCTGAAAGAAAACCTAGGGAACATGATATATTACCTAAACTTAGACTTTTATGATGCAGTTGACAGCCAGTGGTGTTGCGTGGTGATGGAACAGTGAGTGCTTTTGGAAATAAACTGAGGGGGGGGAGAGGTGAAAAGGAGCCATTCACGTCTGTACTCTTATTTTGAGCTGGACACAGGCTGCAAATTTGAGAAGTGTCCTCTCTCTCTCTCTCTCTCTCTCTCTCTCTCTCTCTTGCTCATTCTTTCTCACTTTCTCTCTCTCTCTTTCTGCTCCCTGTGGGTGGCCAGATCTGCCAGGAACATGATTTTATTTCTCTTACAGGAGCTGCTGTAATTGTTGACCAGAACTCTTGACATTTGAGGTTCACACATTGCTGAACCCCTGGTCTGATGGCATTTGAAAAGTACCATCCACCGTGTTTCTCACCCTCGGAGAGAAGTTACAAATGGCTGGACTCGGGACCACAGTCCTTTGTCAGGGACGTGAATCTAGAAATCTTATCTGGGCTTGACAGCTTAAAAGCCTTTTGGGGGAGTTCAGCAAAGGAAAATAGTTAAGAAAATTATGACAAAGTAACCCATAATATCCCATAGCCAGGGAAAATGTTTATAAAAGGAGCCCGCAGAAATATTGAACATACTGATGTTATAATGATTAAAGTGGAGGAGGAAAAACTTAGAGAAGAATAAAACCTAGAAAATAGCATTTTTGAGTGCAGAATGATCCCAGTTACATTTAAAAATTTATACCAGAAAGAGGGAATGGAAGGAGACAAAAATGTGACTAGTGGCTTTTTCTGGGTGGCAGAATTATGGACCCATCTTTCTTTGATGTTGATATATGCACACACTTCTTAATTTTATGAAAGTTAATTATCCTTACCTTTAGTAAAGCTGCATTTTTTATAATTAGAAGATAAAAGCTCTTGTTATAGTAAAAATATCATCTCATATTTTGGGACCCCCTTCCCCATAGATCAGGGAGTGTGTCCCTTGTCTTCCCGGTTTCTCGGGTGACTCCTGGCTGACTGGATTAGCACATTACACTGTGTAAAATAACAACTACCTGACAGGAGCATTGAGGTGACAGAAAAAGACTTGGCAGTTTTAATAGTACCAGGTGAATAATGAGCTTCAGAGATGGGGTTGACTTCTGAGTTTCAAAATGGCATTATTTCTCGCAGTTAGGGTTTGTAAGAGAGCCATGTTGGGAGCATTCATTTCATCAAGGTGGACGGATAGGCAGCACCAGGGCCCTCATTAAATTAGGGCAATTCTGAGAAATCTAGCAGACAGAAATAACAACCAAACAATAATAGTTACAGTAATTATTAGGTCCTTTCTCTCATGCTTCATGCATTCACTTCAGATTTTTTTAATAAAGTTTTCCTCACAAAATACTTAGGAAATAACCATTTGTTTTTTTTACCCATAATATTAATGTGAGGAAACTGTAGTAGGGTAGTAACTTGTCCCTCCTGCAGTCGTCACTTTGTGGATTTGAAATTTAAATACACACCGTTTGTCTCCCAAACTTACTATACTCATAAAGTTTTCGAGGGAGTCTAGTAAAGCTCATGAAGGAATTTATATTAAACCATCTGTTTTTCTTTGAAATGTAATAAGAGATGGGAGCCAATGACACTTGGCCCAGTAAAAAGACCTACCAAAAAGATAGGACTTTTTAGTTTTCAGATTGTTTTTTCTGTTTGACATTATCCAAGTTGTCAGAACTAGAATTTCAGAAATTTAGTAGGTACTTAAAAGTAATTTACTTGAAAGACAAAGAAAATTCGTATTTTTCAAAGTTAGGATTGAGTTGACTTGGAAGAAAAGATTGTCTGGGCAGACCTTGCAGCAGTGAATTCAGTGAGAGGTCAGACAGACTTCCCTTGTAATTAAGGCATTAGGGTTTATGGAGTTTCTGACCTTGGGGAAATTACTTAACTTAGCCCAGTGTCTCTTGTCTGTAAAAATGGGATTAACAACGCCTACTTTACAGGGATCTTAGAAGAAGATGACTTAAAGTTCATAAGGTGTTTGGCTGAACACCTTATGAAACATGGCAACCTTGATGGTAGCTCTTAGTTGTTTGTGGGTATGTGGTAGGCACGCATATGAATGTGCAGGTTTGCATGTCTGTAGGCACACATGCATTTGAGCATGTGGAGATCTGAGGTGACTTGTTCCGAATCCAGAATTTGCTGATGAAGCTGATCTGGCTATCCAGGTAGCTATTGCTTACTGTCTCTTCCTGGGAGTTGAGAACCATAGAGCCTGCACCCAGATCTACTGCTGATCTTGGTTTGAGAAAGACACTTAACCCTCTGGGCCCTCCACTCCCTTGGTAATAGGAGCAGTGTCCTGTAAGGTGAGAAAGAATTAGAATTATGCATCATCAGGAAGAGGTTTGAAATACTATGAAACCACCACCAACGTGCATGGTATAGATGGGAGTACAGCAGGCAGGCCAGAGGGGTCAAGCATTAACTCAGATTTAAGCTCAGTCAGCACAGAACAAGGTGAGTGAGTTACCATCAATCCCTGTTGTGGTCAGCTTTCTAGTTGCTGCGCAGAAAGAACCCAAACAAAAGTGGCTTGTAGAGGAATGGGTTTATTTGGCTTACGGACTCAAGGGGAGACTCCATCCAGGCAGGGAAAACGATGGCGTGAGCAGAGGGGTGGACATCACCTCCGCCACAGCACTGCAAACAGCAGCAGGAAGGTGTGCCAAACTCTGGCAAGGGGAAGCTGGCTTAGAACCCCATAAGCCCACCCCTGACAACACAGCTTCATCGAGGTTGTAAAACCCAAACTGCCATCAGCTGAGGATCGATCTATCAGAACACATTCATTTGTTTGTGGGGGACACCTGGATCAAACCATGACAATCCCCCATGTGAAAAAAAGTGTCCACCCAGAAACCTAGCAGGACTGGTCACCAGTCTGCCTGACCAACATGTGACCTCCCATCAAGTGAGGGCTGTTCTGGATTGGAGCTTATTCCATCTTTTCCCAGGCTGTGCCTTCAGGGTTAGCGGGCAGTTCCAGGGCAGGCCTGATGCTCTTTTTCTCAGGAGCAAAAGGAGAATGAGGAAGGCCCATTGCTTTCAGCCCTGCAAGCTGCAGAAACACCCAGTGTCTGTCCATATCCTTCAGGCCAAACACACCCCCTGCTAAATTACCTGCATTTTAAATAGCCACCAGTGCTCAACAAAGTTTTGCATTGGCAAACTCACATTGAAATTCCCAGTTATTCTCCTAATTCCCATAAGGGGAATATTCACTGGCCCTGGTCCTGCAGTAATTATTAAAGTCAGGGCAAACAAAGAGAAATTATATTCTATTCCCACTGCACCTATTGAAGTGGGCCCAGCACTCTGGAAGTGCTTGTAAGGTGATCTGCTAAAACAAGAGAGAGAAAGACAGTGAATTCTTTGGAGCCAAAGGCTGACTTGTAGTTGGGAATTATAAATCTTTTCAGGGACTGTTTCTCAGGTCTCTGCTAACCCTGGATTTCTACAAGAATAGGGCTTTGTCTCTACCAAATAGGCCCAGCCCCAGTGCTAATCAAACTCAGACCAACAGCTGGGTCTACCGCCAACAATGGATATTTGGGGACATTTCCAGTTAAGATGTCCTTTCATTGCACAAGGAGTGCTTGCTGCTCAAGTGTGAGGGCCTGACTTTGATCCCCAGCACCTTTGGTAAAAGCTGGGCGTGGTCTTACATACCTAGAACCCCAGAGCTGAGGGAGGAGGAGGCAGGAGGATCATGGGGCTCACTGGTCAGCAAGTCGACTGAACACCAGTGAACTCCAAGGTCAGAGAAAGACTGTCTCATGAAAATAAGGCAACGTAAGAGGTCACCTGATGACCTTCTCCAGCCTTCACTCCTCTGCACAGGGCATACATATTTGCACACACACGGGTACATATCCTGCACACGTGCACACACACACACACACACACACACACACACACACACACATTGTCCTTACCATTTTCTACAAAGCTGTTTTGAAGGTTTGATTGGGGCCACCATGTTCTTACTTGTTTATGGGAAGGGACAGATTTAAACTTTGCAAGCTCCCTTCGCCCCCCTCCCCACAAAGGATTTCAAAACAGACTGTAAGTCAGAAAATTTCAAGGCCAACTTTCTCATGCACAAGAGAAAAATTATTGCAATGCCCTTTAGCTAAGTACACTCACTCAGCCTTTATGGATGGTGGCAGTCACGTGTTCAGCTCTCCTGAGGTCCAGAGCTTGAAACAATTACTAGGCAGAGCCTCAAAGTCCAAGGCTGGGAAGATATCTGATACCATGGCACAGGCAGTACCTGCTCAGAGTGATTTTTTTGAGAAAAGCGTGTTACTGCCCAAAAGGCAAATGGACTGAGCCCCTTCTCCTCTTCCTTGGCTCTGCTCCAGCAGAGATCGCTGGCGTTTTCCCAGGAGATCTGAAGAGATCTCTAATACCCAGTTTTGCAGAGTGCACATGAAACATAGTGGATCGTCCACGGGTAATATTCCCGTGAGTGGATGAGGAGCACCGAGGGAAGAAGAGTAAGAACTATTCGAACGGGGGAAATGAAGATTTTTCTCTCCAGCCTTGAGCAAATATTGACATAGAGCTGAGGATCATGTCAGCTCAGTCCTTCAATGAAAGTAGCCAAAAAAGTGACGAATTTGAAATAAAGCAGGGGAGATTTTGATGCAAACCATCATAGATTCAATAAAACATAAAAATGAGATATATCAAGGCACAGGAAATAACAGCAGGTCTGCCCAAGATCAAAAGCAGAGTCTGATGGGCTTTGTGCACTATTTTAATGTGTGTCTTATATGTGCATGTAAGCTAACTGTATAAAATGTGATCTGAGCTTTGGGTTCAAAACATTTTAGCTAATATATTTTTATTGTTTATATAGTGTGGAGTCAAGTAACCACTTGTTCCTCAGTGGTGCTTACTGAGCAGGCTGAGTCATCTAACTGTAATCATGGTGATTCCTCATCCGGGTTCTGGCACCTGAGTAATTAATGCATTCTTCTAGTACACATTGCCCATCTCTGTGAATTGCAGGTATTACCTTCAACACAGGAACGTTCACTTGACAAATGCGATGCCCTCTGGGAAATTGTCTTTGTAAACTTGGCCCATGTTTCATCTCTCTTCCTGCTTCCCTTCACCCCTCAATTCCCTGGATTTAAAGACTCTTCTTTATATGGTGAAAGTTTTACTCCTTTTGCCTATTAAACTGTGAATCTCACATG